>OZ024895.1:4852500-5032500 GCA_964017195.1 Siderastrea radians
TTGGTTAGTTAGCCAAACATCATGCAGTATTGTGAAATTTTTAGTGTACTAGTGCTGGGATATACGGTGTGTTTCATATAACAGGACCTCGGAAATAATGTTGTAAGCACTGAAAACACCTGCCTTTTCACACTTATTCGAGGTCGATTTTTCGGAGACGTATCTCATGACAAGTTCTGAAAATAGCGTTTCGGAGCCTCCAAATTTGAAAATGTTCTGGGGAAGGATACCCCCACACCCCCCTACATGGCTCGTGCCTTCGGCACTCGCGAAAGTGCCCCCCCCCCTGTACAAAAGACCTAGCTACGGCCCTGTATAGGCTAATTTAGTGATCAAATTAAATAAAAGAAAACAGTCAGGGTGTTTTTTGACTTGTGCGGAAGCTTAAAGAACCTCATGGACAAAGTATTTTGTGACCAAAGCCTCTATTACTTAAGTGACAATGGAAAAGTCATTTTAAACTTCAATTTGCGTACACTTTTTAATGACTTTTGGGATTCTAAAAACTAGAAAACCTCGAAAGGTCTCGAAAGCAGCTCACAAGTATTTTTACACATTCTCAGTAGGCGTCTTATAGTAACCCATAACCGTACTCACAACACATTCGAGTCACGTTCTTCATTCAGCTACAACCAAAATGTATTGACTTTTCCTACATTGATGATTCCAGCCTCTATGTGGTAACAACTTGTGTACGTATACGTACAAAATTAAAAAAAATACTTCTTGGACAGAATTTTTTTTTGTCGTTGTTTACCAAAGCTTTTTGTGCACAATTATATCAAAACTCAGTTCAGGTTATACTGATTTATACTCGCTTTCGATTTTAGCCCATTTTGTGACATCTTTAAAGATATCATGATCACACTATTTAATAGAAGTAGCAGTTTAGGAATGGAAAAATCACAAACAAACCCTACAGGTTAAAATCGTTTTCAATTCGCCTGGCTCTTGATCAAAGAAACTCGCGTAAAATTTAAAATGAAAACTTCAGTTAAAACTCTCTTTCTCAATAGCTTTGCTTTGTGATGTAATTAATTTATACCCATTAAATATAGAACCTCATCGTAATCAAACGTTCAGAACTTTCACACTCACGGAGCTGAAAGGAGAAAAAGGTAATATTTGTGGGTACAAATGATAAAGCTAAGCGGGCTGAGATATGACTAGTATAAAATTGTAACTTTCTGCTCACGAATAACAAAAAGGAAAATATCTTATCGTTTTAATCATCAACGGGAGTATTTATCGTCGAGGGGATGAAACTCCATCGCAAAAAGAAGGTGTTTATCTGAGACTCGTAAAGAGTAAACTGTCAAGGACAACACTGAAACAACTACCTCACCTAATGGTCATCTGGACAATTAACCACAAATGATAAAAAAATGATTTTAAAAAAGGCAGGCCATTTCTTAGTTAAAGTTGGTGCATTCGGCGAAAATTTCTCGACTCAAAACTGGCCGTTGCCATTTTTCTAAATATACAATCCTTTATATATCGTTTCTGTTTTCTCAGATTGTTTCAGGGCCTCTTAAAGGGTTATTTGTGCATGCAAGAGAGAACGATTTGTAACTCAGTAAGGCGCGGTCGGAACTGCATTGACAACGACCATCAATTTTTATCAATACTACTGCAAAGTGAAGGCTTTCGAAAAATAGAGTTAATTAACTAGATCTTCATCTAAAATGGCAGGCATTAGCTCTAAGAAACACTCTAATACTGCGTAAAATCTGATATCAACTGAGTTAATGGAAAGTACTGGCCAATGTGAAAGTTTAAAAAACTTTTGATGTAAAGACTTGGCACAACTCAAGATGCGGTCAGTGTGTTGCACACATCCCTCTTCAGAAGTTTAGGCCAAAGTTGTTATTAATTTCTTCATGATGTTACTACTAAGCAGTACTCTACTATTGTACAGTGTCAACTGCTGCGAAGATAATTGAGGCTTATAGTCTTCGCAGGGCTGAAATGTTTTTCAAAGGGCAGAAATCGGCTAAACTGGCTAAACAATGCTGTTTGTCACCATGACTACACTCAACAAAATACCTGAACAAAGATCTGGGAACTAGTTTTCCACAAATCACAAGTTTGACAAATTTTCTTTTGCCAACGTAAAATTTTCGGCAAATTTTCTTATAGAACTATAATGTGAGGATTTGCAAGAATGTGGTCCGTTATGAATAGATCGAGTTATTTCACGTCCAAACTTCAATTAAAGTAGTTCTTCTGCGATGTAAATTCATCTGAGGGTTTACGAAGGTGATATTAGAATAAGTTGAAAAGTGCAGTGTAGAGGTATATAATCAAATCAGCAGAGTTTTTCAACCTTTAAGTCCTCTCGTTGTATAATTAGTAAACTCATTACAATTCGACTTAACAGTTTTAATTAACAACCACTGCGATTGTTTTAATTACCGGTGTTGATATCACACAGGCTGCTATGAAACAACAAAATTCGAAAAATATTTTACGTTAACTCTTTTTCTTCCACATGTCATTTAGTATTGTTTTAATTTACCTATCACTAAAGACAAATCTTGGATTTGCTTTTCTTAATATGAAAACGGACGGTGAATGTTTAACATAGAGCCCGCCCCAGTCTTAATCAATAATTAAGGATTGAAAAGCATGTTTATGTCAATGACACCAAATAAGAGAATCGTTAAGAAAGCTAAGCATAAATGCATTTTCAAAATCAAGGTAGGGGACACGAAACGAAGATACAAACAGTCAGTTTCTTCTGCAAGAATAGTTTCCGGTGCGACTCGGTTCGTTTTGATAAACGATTTAGAAACTGAATGAAGTTTAGTTTCGATGTTTTCAGATACCTACGTTACCTGAAAAAAAGCTTTATTGATGGCCACTTCGTGGATTTGTTTTCTGCCTTTGGTGACTTTCAACGCTGTTTTATTTTTATTTGTGATGGCAAATTCTGACTTTTGTGGAAGCGTTTTTGAAAATCAAATCGGTAGGTATTAAACTCACAACAAAGATCGGCCGTAAATTTTTGTGCGTAAAAAACTTACGATACTTCTCGATTTAGAAGCTTTAGAAGCAGAGGGCTACCGCAGGTGAAAAGTTAATTGCTTGTGTGTTGAGAATTAAGACATAAGGTCAGGTAAATTTGAGAGAATTTACAGTCATGCATTCGTATAGTGTTATGCAAGTGTTACAAGACTGTTTGTGTTTGCAAGAAATATTTGCAAATACTTCTTGAAAATGAAATTTCGTACTGATCCGGCCGTGCGTCTTTCGATGTAACTTTCTCATTTTGATTTACTATCGAATTTAAAGGTTTTCTCTCCAGGAATACCAATATTAATTTTTCTCTCCTTTTTCACTTCTCTCCCTGATATTGATTATAAACACAACTTTCTTTTATTAATCTCGCAGGTTACGCCCTAGTAGTTATATAGTTGGGGGTTTCAGCGCATTTTTTTTGCAAAAATACGCTTAAACCAAACCCAACTATATATCTACTTTCCATCAGATGGTATCTATATGATGAATTTTCAGATGGTATCTATATGATTTAATTTATATGATGAATTTTCAGATGGTATCTATATGATTTAATTTATATGATGAATTATTTTTGAATTGTGTAATGTCCGTAAGATAAACTGTTTATTCCATCTTTTGATATATATCTTTTATCATCAAAACAGCTGAGTGACACTTTATTGAGATCATAACTACCAAGCTGATGATTTATACTTCTGATTGTTTTCATGCTGTGATGTATTTGTTTATTTTCTAATAATACATTTTTATAATCTTCATGTTTGATATTGTTTTTTATAATATTTTTTTTGATTCCCTTGGCTGTTTTTCCTACTTTTTGGTTGTCTTTTATGTAACTATACATTTTTGATCGCAAACCGATGAATTCTGTGATTGGAATTCCAGCTGCTTCATCCTTGAATTTTCCAATTACTTTCTTATTTGTTTTATCAAAATATTGAGAGTTTTCTGGGTAGTCACTGTTGTCAAATAGATTTTTATCATTCCAAAAGTCTTGGTATACATCTTCTGCTTCAATCTCGTATGTTAGACTGTCTGTGTCAGTGAAGAGAAGCTTGGCTTTGGATCCATACTTGTTTTTGATATAGTTATAATGAAAATCATACATTAATGTCTTACTCAGATCAAGAATACACATACCCACATATGCCGGCCTATTTAAAGTTAACGTTTCTTTGATCTTATGTACTGCTACCAGATTTTCATTGAATATCTTACTGCTTACATAAGTTGGTTTGGAAGTCATTTTCAATAATTTCTTTTCATCTGTGATAAGTCGAACATCAACACGCTTTCTTATGTTTTCCATCGTTTTTCCAAATACTGAATTATTCATTAGCTTGAAGAAATCTTTTTCGAATGAATTTTTTGCTTGAGTACGTTTTTGTGTATTGAAGTCAATATATTGTTTGAGCCATGGAGACTGGTTGAATTCTAACACTCGGTGAACTTTCTTTAGTTTCAGTCCAAGATCAAGATACAACTGCAGATTTCTATAGTGTAGAACATATTTTTCTTTGTCACATAAAGTAGGGATCAGTTTGTGAACTAGTCCCGTCGATATTTTGAACTTGTTTTGTATCTTCTTACAATATCCTGACAACATGTCATCAGTTACTTTAACCTTTTCCGGTCCTAGAGGGTAGTCGTTATGAAGGTCATGCAACTCTTTGGGGTATTCTAGATCAACTTCTAGTATTAACCCTTTATTGCTGTTTTCATTATACTGAGCTAAATTGATTTTATTAATCTGCTTTTCTGTCATCCATCTAAAACCACCAGTTGGTAGGTATTGTGACATAGCCCAACCATATAAATTATTAGCATCAAGATACATGATATACTTTGAGGGCGCCTTCTCATCGTATTCTTTCATGTACTTATTGTTTGCTTTTCCATATCGATTTGCTATATAAGATATACCACCTCTCATGCCTTTTTCAATGAATTGAAACATATCTATGTCTGTCATTAGTTCTAGTTGAATATTAGTCATCTTTAACATAGCGTCCCATGACAAACCAGGAGATGTGAAGTAGTGGCAGGGGTCAAGTTTGTAATACTGAAGACAGGTCTTACGGAAGTTTTCAAACACGTCGGCTAATAGAAGTATATCAGACTTAAGATATAGATTATGGTATTCACCCATCGTTTGTAATTGAAATGTATTCCACACATTTTGAGCATGACTATAATCCTCATCTGTTATATGCTCATTATTCAATATGCTGTAAAATTCTTCTTTAGTTGGTAATTTTGTTTCATTGAATTTCTTAAAACTGTCCATGTAATCATAAGGATAAACACCTTTTCGCGTCATAAGATTGAATTTTTCTTTTTGGAATCTTTTGTTTGTATATTTCAAAGCTTCTGCTGGTAAGCTGCTGACTAATTTATCCAAACTTGAACTCATAAACTGGAAACTGTCAATAAATGTCAGATGGTTACCAAGCATGAACGCCATATATTTTTCCATATTGTTCGGTATGGCATTTATGTCCATTTTAATCTCTTTTCCGTTTTTGGTGTATGTATTATTCTTAACAATAGCTCCGATTTCTTGCATTATAAAATGGCTGTCATAACCTCTTATATTATGGAATATAACAGGAATTTTGATTTCTTCTGGATTTATTCTAAGTTTCAGATTACAGTCTTGATGTGCTGAGCCTCTGTATTTACCAGTAATATGGCAATGATCTCTGACTCGAATGTCTTTTTCAGTATATTTTTTATCGCAGATGTGACATGTTGTTGCTTTTTTAAATTCCTCTTCATCCTCTTTCGTCATTTTCAATGGTTTGTTAAAAAATGTTTTCATAGCTTTTTTACAGTATTTTACTTCTTCTAACATATTTTCCATGAATTTGTACACAGCCTTTTCACCCCTATATAGTTGTATTTTTTGTGTATATTTGTCATCATAACAACAAACCACTTTATAACCATATCCACAGTCTCTATGCCTTTGGTAAGCTTCAGTATATGATGACTCATTATTCTGTTGACATCCATGAATCTTCTCTGTTATAGCCTCAAAATCAGCATAGATAACAAATGGTACAGGCTGCTGCTTATGAAAATTATTGAATTTCAGTATGTTATTATCTTTGTCAGGCATTTTTATTGCTTGTTCACCATTCACTTGAATGCAAATATCTTTATGATTGTTTAATACTCTTTCAGAACTGAAACATTGTAGACAGTACATACAAAAGTGTTTCCTCTCTTTGTGTTTTGTTTGATTGTACATGAACTTGTTGAAATCTTTTATGAGAACATAATGCTTGTTTTTATCTTTAGTTACCAGAAGTAGTTCCATATGATCTTCATACTTTTCTTTGGAAACATAGATGGGATACGGTTGTTTGTCTTCATATCCGAATACGTTTATATTGATACTGTTTTGCTTCTCAATTTTGTTGTAATGTTTGACATTGACTGGAAATTCAATTCCTGTGTAGTCTAACTTCTCAATACATGGTTTATCAACTTTTTTAATTCTTTGTGGGTCTTTATCTTGTGGATTCAAATGTCTTATGTGACACCATCTGAAACATTCATTATCCTCATTTTTCATGTTGATTAATCCCTTCATTCGAAGTTCGGAAGGTAGTTGGATATATGAGGATCCTTTCAATGGTTTGTATTTGACAATGTTGAGGTAATGGCTATCAACAGATTTAATTGTCCAACCAGATCCTTCTGATATCCATTGAGCTATCTTATTCAGTATCTGTTGTTTTGATGATTGTAATGAATCAGCGATTTCCATTTGGTTGATTATTGTTTGAGGTGTACTATTGAAATATGCTGACTTTTCAACTATTTCATCAGCTGATATTTTTCGAAAGTGACTTTCAATGTTTCAACGTATTTCAAGCCTTTCATTTCATTCAACAAAGTTATTACACGATGTTCTATAGCTTTTCTAGTGTTTTGCATTTGAGCTAAAGGGTCCTTATTGTTTTTGATATTTATTTCAAATGACTTAGTGTAACCTTTTAAGGCTTTGCCTGTTTGTTCTATTTTGGTTCTTGGTGCTGGAACCGGTTTATCCATTGGTTTTTTGGTTCTTGGTGCTGGAACCGGTTTGTAATCATCCCTGAATTCTGGAGGTGGAAGAATGATGTTTTCTTCATATTCTTTAGCCATCTGCTTAACACTCTTGCGAGGTGTTGGAACTGGTGGTCTTGGTTTGTATGTTCTTGATGCTGGAACTGGCTTGGTATCGTCAACCACTATGATTTTAGGCTTCTTCTTCTCCTGCTTCAGAAGCAATTTGATAAGTTCTGATTTGCTAAGTTTCTTCAAACTAGCTTTGTTCATTTCTATATAATTATATTCTTTTATTTCCATTCTATATACTATAGTGTTGATATTCTTTTAAGTAACTTTGATCCGCGCTTTAAATGGTCAAGAATTCAAATGATCCGCGATTGGATCCTTTGAACTATATACATTATGTTAATTATTTGCATTGGCGTTTTTCTTGTGCATTTTTGTGTTCAAATGACACCATTTACCAGCAAGAGTATAATTACAACCAGTATTGCAAATGTCACAATACCATTCCTTATTTAACATATACTTCGATTTTTGTTGTTTTATGGCCTCCTTCTTCTCCTCTTCAGTTGAATACTTTTTTGGTCTTCCAGGACCTCTTTTAATTTTTTGATTTTCCATATATACTATAGTGTTGATATTCTTTTAAGTAACTTTGATCCGCGCTTTAAATGGTCAAGAATTCAAATGATCCGCGATTGGATCCTTTGAACTATACATTATGTTAATTATTATTTATCAAACGCCGAAACAAATAATCAATATAAGCTTTTGCATAAGCAGTTTCCTTGTGCTTTTTTGTTTCCAAATGATCCGATTTACCAGAAAGACTATAATTTATTCCATCTTTGCAAATATTACAATACCATTCGTCATCTGTATACTTTATTTTTTTTGGTCTACCTCGACCTCTCTTTACATTTTGATTTTCCATATATATAATCTATATATTATTTTTCTCTTTATAAGTGTTTGTGTATGAATTTCAAATGATTGCTTAATGTTTCTGATGACTTGAATTTTCTGGAACAATGTTTGCATTTGATTCTTACACCCTGGAAATAAAGTATGATTTCTTTAATGATTTCATCATAATCGTTGCTGACTAATATTTTGTAATTGTTGTTTTCATACTCTTGTAGCATCATCTCCTGTTCTTCTGAAAGCTTTCCATAACCATTTGGTGTTTTAAATTCGATTGCAAAACCTGAGTACTTCAAATGCATATTTCCAATGAATAGATCACAAGCTCCCTTCTGATAACCCATGTTGTATGATTTTATTCTCATTTTACCATTAATTTGATTTTCACCTAATGTTGGGATTAGGATTGCTTTAGGATAATTGTTTCTAATAAAGTTGACTACCTTTTTATGTAAATCATATTCTGTGTTGATATTGAATGTCAGCATTTTGTATGGCCTGTTGTTGAATTCATACAGTCCAGTTTTTCTGATTGATGGTAAAACCTCTTTTGTGACCCAACGTTTAAATTCTTTCGCTTTATCCATATCAGATCTCAAAATGAGGCTGTACAGTCCGGATTCATTTATGTAAATCGCGTTTGCGGGAGGTAATTTCGAAGGACCCAAATTGGGTCCCCCATTTTTTAGATCGTTCAGAGAACATTTATCTTCAGAATCAACATGTTTGAAAATAGCTTTTTTTGTATTTGAATATCCCAAAATGCTAGCAACAGTCTTAGCACGGAACCATACATCATAATTCTTTTTGATAATAGGCAATTTATTTCCTTCATAAGTGAAAATTTCCATATATATAATGTTATATTATTAATTTGTATAATAAATCCTCGACATCTTTACGATTGATCGTACTCATTGCACACCAATCTTTACTACATAGTACGTAGCGTGATTTATCTTTTTGAATTGTGACATCCGTATATTTTTCATGAACAAATTGAGGGGTCTGTGTACCAACTGCTTTCTCATCAAGTTCATTTAATAGGTTGGTAATATATCTTGTGATATAATATTTATGGTTTAATTTAGAAACCTTAAATTTTTTCTTAACCTTCATAACTTCCTTTTTTAACTCCTTTACAGTGAATTTCATATATATAATATAATCTATATATTATTCTTAAGTATCTTTGACTAGTGCGTTTTAAACCTGTTCACCATAGAAGTTGATAGCCAGAAACAATTATATTTTTGGCTACAAAATAGCAAATAAACAGTATATACTGTATCGATTGATATAATATATATTAGATAATTCTCTTTAAAACATTTTATATATCCTTCAAGTCCTTTAACGGTATCCAACTGTTAAATTCATCACTATACCCCTTCCACTTCACCAAAGCTTGCTTCTTTTTATAATCCCTCCGAATGACTTTGTCGATTCTGAATACCTCTTGTGTAGCTTTAAGCAATTCGGGCTCATAAAATGATCCCTTTATCTCCTCATTATTGAGATCCTTCAGTCTGTAAGTGACAGGAACAGTGGATTGGATTTCATCAACTGTAAAAACTTCCTCAGACCAATTTGGTGTATATCCTTTATCGAACACATTCCGTTTATACTTAGATATTCGGACCTTATCACCTATTTTAAATTTCGGTTTTTGTTTTAATGTTTCCATATCACCGTATAGATTAAAGTAAACAACTCCTTCATTCTTCTTTTTGCTTGCTTCTGTAGGCGTCATCTTTATGCTTGAATGTTTTGTATTATTGTATTCCATAACAAACTTAGAGCACAAAAAAAATTCTCCACAGGAGACGGAAAATGATGCATGGGTGTGTCAAATAAAGCTGACAGACTTTAATTAGCGAGGAGTTCTGATGACACTGTTGAGTAATTACCATAATTGTTCCCACAGAGAATCAAATAAAACAGACGACGAGATAACACGCGTGACCCACGTTTAGACGCGATAATTTCGCGGGTGATTTGTCCAGCGTTAACATTTGCGATCCCGTTCTTACGTACGTTCTCGTTGCGTGAAAAAAACAAGCGTTCGGTAGCTTCAACAATGCAATAAATGCCGCACCAGAAGCCTATCATGGCGGCACTGATTTAGAATGCATAAAGCCCAAAAAAATTTAGAGGCTTTGGTTGCAAAAAAAAATCTGTCCAGGAGGTCTTATTTTAAAATCTTATACGTGAGTTGTAACCATATGCCAGAAAGTGGAAGCGATGGACCATTATATTTTTGATTGGGGTGGGGGGTGGGCAATTTTTTTCTGCAGAAATATCTTTTCGTCACTAATCACCATTGGAGACCTTCGCTTGAATTTTATTTCACTAGCTTGCAATATATTTATCTGCTTTGTGCTGCTATGTACGATATTTATTTCTTCTGCAAAAGCCGTGCAGGAAATTTTTTCGCATTTGCCCAGCCACCCCTCAAAAATAAAATGGTCCGTCAAGCAGAGACAAGACTGTTATTTGAGTCACACAGTTTCTGCTTTTGCGTTCTCAATCATAAGTTACCGCCATGCGGCGCGTAATGTGTTTGTCCAATTTTACTGATCGTAATTCCTTTGCTGAAACGGTTAGTACACCTTTTTGAAACCTCATAGTGATTGGTAAAATCTCATTGGATTTTGTAGCCAAGACTCTCACGAAGAACCTGCATTTTGTCGCGAGGTTGCCAATGAATTACTACAAGCGAATTTTGCAAGCGTGAATTATAAGTTGTTTATCGATTCCGGTTCTCGATGCTTTTTACAAAGCCCCGCAAATTGAGTTTGGTAAGTACCATTTTATGGAAGAAAAGAAAGGTCGACATCAGTCACTGATCAGGCCATTTACTTTGTTTTCTACGCGCGAAAATATGAGGAATAGATGAAGTGCGGCGCCTTCTCGAAATCGTTTATAATTTATTTCTGGAATTATGGATGTCCGGTGTATATTTTTTCGATGTTTTCTTGGTGAGCTTTGCCACAGTTTCTGTCCTTGGCATATCAAGAGGCACATCGAACCCATAAGAAAATTCATCAGACTTTTGGAGAGCTGGTATTTTTGTCTTCTGATCACTGAAGCGAATTGGCGGGAAATGCGAGGTCGCGGGACTCACGTGTAATCCCCGAATGATCAACGCAAGGAAAAGAACACTAGTAAGTTGAAGTTGAAGTTATGAGTTTGACTGTGTATGCTATTCTAAGCCATCATATTTGCTCGCACTGAATTGCTTTGTTTCATTTGGTCGTGGCCAGTCAGTTTTTTAGTGAGTTGTTTTTATCTTTCTAGCACGCGAGGTATTAACCGGCTTCGCGCGCGCTAACCGATTCTGCTTTAGTGCTTGGGTACTCAGCTTTTTATTGAACTGTTGTTATCTGTCGAGCAAACTGCTTTACTTGGGTAGTCAGTTCTGTATTGGACTGTTGTTATCTGTCGAGTAGTTTGTCTCACTTGGGTAGTCAGTTCTATACTGAGTTGTTGTTATCTGTAGAGCAGGATTTTAACCTAAGCTTGCCGCTAACATTTTGTACTAACTTGTATTCAGCTGTTATTGTACGCGCGTTAACCTATTCTGCTCCACTTGGGTAGTCAGCTTATTATTGAACTGTTGTTATCTGTCGAGCAGACTGCTTTACTTGGGTAGTCAGTTCTGTATTGAACTGTTGTTATCTGTCGAGTAGTTTGTCTCACTTGGGTAGTCAGTTCTGTACTGAGCTGTTGTTATCTGTCGAGTGGAATATTAATCTTGATCATCGCACTGCACTAACATACTGTTTTCTGCTTTGGCTGGGCATTATACACTTTATGCTGTAGTTTATACCGCTTGTACTGAGCAATATTTTTTCTAGGCCGTTTTTTCACGTTTTTTGAAAGAGGAGTTTCATTTTCCCGCTCAGCTAATTTTTTCTTTATTTTCTTTCTAGGGACGTCTGCCGCGTGGAGCGGACCACGCGCTTTGCTCAGCGCAATTCTGTTTTAAATATCTGATGTCAAAATATGTCAGATCTTAGAGGATTTGTCCTTCACTCTGCATGTGTTTTGTAAGTCAATAAGTCAGAAAAAGCGTTACCGCAAACATTAAAAGCGACACCGCAGGCGATCCAATCTTGTGAAATGTGGTCTACGGTTACAGTTAATAATAAGCCATGGGTAGATTCAATCTACCCTTAGCCTAATTTGCATAAATTTTTTTTGTGGCCTAAGTTTGTTATGTCACTAATTTGGGTAGCATGTCTAAATACTGTGTATTACCTTGAACAGTAAACTGCTTCCACATCTTGGTTTTAATTGTTCTGTTCCATCTTTCACAAACTGACGACTTTTCCTCATTCTCAGTTGAGTACAAGGTTATTTTATTCTTATCAAGTAGTTCCTTAACATGTTTGTTGTAATACTCCTTGCCTTTGTCTGTCCAAAGATATTGTGGTTTACGCCCCTCTTTGAATATTGTTTTAAAAGCATTCATAACGGTTTCACCCTTTTTATCTTTTAATGGAACGATCCAACCGTATTTAGAGAATACATCTAAAACCATAAGAAGATATCTGTAGCCAGCGTTCCATCGACTGGACTTTTGCATCTCAATAAGATCTGAACACCATGCCTCGTCAATGCCGTTTACAATTACACGCCGCCGAGTAAAGTTACGTTTTATAGGTTTATGAAGCTCATCAGCTAATTTTTCTTGCCAGCTCATTTCTTCACTCGACGGCCTTTTCCGTTTTTTGTCTTCCTTTGTTTTACACCAAGGCCCAGTTTCTGTTTTGTGTTAATCATATTTCTAGCCAGCCAATGTCCCCATTGTCTTTCATTGTAAGGCACACTGTCTAGAGCCTTAACCATTTTTCTATCAGCTTTATTCTTGCATTTTTTGTCATCCTTACAAACCGAATAATCGACGTCGTGTTGCATTGCTATTGCATCCGTTTTACCAGTCGGTTTATCATAGATTTCCAATATCTCACCAGTAACTGGATTATATTTTACTTGGTTTTCAAGATCGTTGTAAGGCCCGGTGTATTTATGACCAGGTAAAGTCCATCCTCCCTTTGGTTTAGGTAGCCTTCCAATGGCTTTATGGATATCTAAACTACCACCATCCAAATCCTTTCTGTCGGTTTTATACTTTCTATTTGGTCTAATTTTGGTTGATAATTGATCAAGAGCTTGACTTCCAACATTTTGAATCATTGGATTCAACTTATCCAGAGCATAATCGATAGCCTTTTTCTGCAGTTTTGGGTTTCTCAAGGCTTCTGATCCATAATATCTTCCCATTTCAACTGCCTTTTTTCCAAGCCAAGGAATACCGTGGTGAATCAATAAATCAGCACCAGTCGATGCTACTGTATCTAGTACGCCCGCCCCTTTCGACGGGCCAACCCGTTTCCCGCCTGTTTAACGAATTTTGTCTTAGTGATTCCACATTCAGAGCATTTGCATTTAAGCATAAGCCTCCCATTTTTAGCCTTTTCATATCGTTCACTCATGGGTACACATTCTGTGACCTTTTTTTGTTTCACGCAAAATGATCGCATATATAATATGATTAGATTAGATTAGATTAAGGTTCAATATATACGTTCTCATATTTACCAGTTTTTGGATTTTTCACCAAACGTATGACAGTACCCTTCTTTGGTTTAGTCCAGAATTTCTTGCTTGTTATACCTGTAGGTCCTGTGAAAGCACCTTTTAAGATATCACCAGACCAATATCGGTCAAATACATGGTTGGTTGATGGAATTACTTTGCGAGTTATTTGTTCGGCTATTTTGGCTGCCTCAAAAGCTTTACCTAATGGATTTTCACCTCCCTTTCGGCTTTTAACGAATTTTGTCTTAGTGATTCCACATTCAGAGCATTTGCATTTAAGCATAAGCCTCCCATTTTTAGCCTTTTCATATCGTTCACTCCCGGGTACACATTCTGTGACCCTTTTCTGTTTCACGCAATATGATCTCATATATATATGATTTAGATATTTTTGAAATACTGTTCTAAGAATTTCTCATTATTCGTCGTATCATATATGTCGAAAACTTCCAACAGATCAAAATATGATTTGCCCTTATTCATCTCATTCAAAAAGAACAAACAGAAGTATCCGCATGTTGTCGTCAGTATATTTTGTATTTGATTGTTCTGATGAAGCAATGTTAAATTCTTTTTTCTCGCATGATTGACCATTTCTTGGAAGGGAGGTAAACCAAAGCTATCAAAGTAATTGATGACTTTGTCCTTAACATAAGTAGCCACCCAATGACTCCCTACATATAACTCGGTTCAAGATTGTAAATGAATAGAGTCTGTCTATGATTGTGAGGAACATTTTCATCTCTTGACAATACATCATTAATTGGGATATTCAGATATTTACACCATTTTATTAAATCGTAATTGCTTAATGGTATATTCTTATGGAATTTCGGTTTTACAACAGAATGTTTAGAAGAGGGACGTTTTTGAATGGTGAGTTCTTGCCTAATAGTAGACCTTTGCCCTTTTTCTGAGCCTTTTTTTTTGGAGCCTTTTTTTTTGTCCCCATACCGATTGTACCGTCCGGCCAATTTCCATAAAAAGGTGGAGTTCTATACATTGGGACTAACAAACCACCATCCTGATTATAATTGGTTGGTTTTGGTACAGATCTGGGTGGTCTTTGTTTTGGTTGTCCCATCTGAGGGGCACCTTTACCAGTCATCTTCTTTATTGCCTCAATAGCTAAAGGGACTCCAATTGATGCAAGAAGAGTACCTAAGAACCCACCTGTTTGTACTTTTGTTGGTTTTATATGAACACCAGAACCGGTTTGTAGAGCATTTAATATATCCTTCTTTTGTTTGGTTGTTAAAAGATGTTTATATGTTATCAACTGATCGATTTTATTTTGTGGTATGAGGAACCCACCGGTTTGAACACCTTTTCCGGATATCTTCTTAACAATCTGAGATGCTCCTTCACTAGCTGCTCCAGCTAAAGCTGACAATCCAATAGTCTTGGCAATCGTTGGACCAAAAGTTCTTCCAAGCGCCAGAACTGTAGACAGAAGAGATCCACCTACTTGCTTTCGAATGTTCGTCTTTGAAAGTTTGATGTCCATTCCCTTTTTCAATTTTCTATTTTTATCCAATCGCTTAACTATATTCTGAGGTACATACAGAGTGTCATTCCCAGATAGAGAGTCCTTCGTGAGCCTTAGAACTATTGTTTCTCTTTTATGATACGCGTTACTAAGATTCTTTTTCTGGTTTGGTGATAAACTAACTTTAATTTCGTATAGTTGTGTCATATTATATATGTTAGATAAATTCTGTTTTAAAAAACATATTCAATTTATATCATTGTTAAAAACACATCATTTAAATTTTCATCTATGTTAAAAAACTTAATCATTTAAACTATCATCAATTCGTTTCCAACTGTCTTAACAACAACATCACTCTCGTGAAATACGATGCTATGAGCTCGAACGTTTGCTGTTGGGGCTACATTGAGACGATAATGGAGAATCAACTGTTTAGGATCTCTTGTCACTACCTCTTTTTGAAATGTCAAATCGAAATATATTAATCCGAACAAACTACTAAAATTAGATACATTAAGTTGTGTTCCAGAATTGTAATCGTTTTTACGAAATGCATAACTCATGAGATCATTGAATATCCTGATTTTAGAATCTGCATCATATTCTAGTTCGGGATAGAACACATTGTTTCCATACTCCAAACGACAACTCGAGAGAGAGCTATTAGCGTCAGCAGCATTCAACTTGAAAGTGTCAAACAAATACGGACTTCTCTCGGATTCATCATTATTTGGTCCGTCTGTCCGCTGGAGATATATAAAAACGTGTTTAACGTTGTCGATAGCTGGACTGATTTGAAACATATTCTGAATAGCTCTGGTATTTGCTGACTGATTGTAGAGATCTCGCATATATGTCCAGGTTGTTGGCTTAAGAAACTCTGAAACGAAATTACTATACATGCTGTCTTTTGGGATTAATCTAGGGAGCCAAAGATACAATCTCTTTACTACAACACGACCAGCGTCTGTGCCATTTGCCATGTGAATCATTTCACTGTCTTCGTTAAGTGTAATTTCAAATGTGAGCTGCATCGGGGGCAACATTGTTTCTTCTAAATTTTGGAAAAAACTGTATCGATTCAACGGTATCATCTCGTTAATCGATTTAGCTCCTCCACCGCCGTTATTCTGATTAGCCTGGGTTAAAATACGACGGGCCTCGAAACCTGTGTTTGTATTTGCTGTAGTTCCGTCGGTATCAAGATACCAGAACGAATTCTTTCCAACGGATCGACTGAAGTCATCACTGTATTCAAGGAGATTTTTAACATTCGTTATTCGATGCAAATTATCACTCTCATACACGATTTTGCCTGAAGATTTGATAACCATATGTCTGATTAGACTATGAGATCCGTTTATCATAGTGATGCGATCCGCTGCGGCATATCCAGCACCATCAGCCCTTTTTTGAAGCTCTTTAGTTACTTCGAAATACCCATTAAAAAAATCGAACATAGTCGACCTATCGTTGATTGTGAATCTGTAACCTGTCTTTTTCTGTGATTGATTGTTACCAGGCTGTTCAATGACATTATCCAAATGGAAACGAACGTATTCATATCGTTGCAGATTTTCACTTGTTCTGAAAGAGTAGTTTAGATAAAATTCAGTTTTTATATAAACCATTTCCCACTTGCTAGTCTATTTATAATTGGATAAAATTCACTTTTTAATAACATTTTATCGTCTTAATCCAGTACCAGATATAAGTCTATTCAGAATTGTGTTGTAATCTTCTTCTTGTTTTGGTTTAGTAGGTTTGGTTGGTTTCATGGTTTTATTCATTGATTGTTTAGTTGAACCGTGTAATTTTCTCATAATAAGCTCTCCGCTTTTTTCAGCTGCTTTTTTTCCCAGTTTGTCTCCAGCATGTGAAATACCAGATTCAAGCGCTTTTTTGGCAAAAGGTTTTAAAACCATTTCTGGAACTTTACTTAACACCCTTCCAACCGGTTTGAAAATGTTGTCAACAATGATCCCATTTCCTTTATGTTCATAAACAAATCGTCCAAGTTTTGGATGATAAATACGCTTGTATTCATACGACGACATATATAACTATTAGTTAGATTAATCTCTCTTCTCTCTTAAAATCAAACTGAATGAAGTGTCACTATGATTAAGATCTATGATTCTTCGTTTACCGTCGGTGATATAAATCCGAATTTTATTAATCGTATTTTTGTTGACAGGATTGAACTGTACTCGTCTTGGCTCTTGTGTGAAACTATAACTCGGGGTGAGAGTTGAGGTACTGAAACTATTAGTGCATGAGCCAGGACCCGAAATTTGGCCGATTAGTACCACTCCGGGGGACAAAGGCTAATGTCCATGGTGATGTAGGTCAACATCCCTAGTTTACATTTTTGGGTGATAGCATTGCCAGTTGTGTCACCTTCAGGGGGAAAATGACACCTTTTCTTACCCCTCCCCCCTTGGGTCATTTTCCAACGTGAGAATTACACATAGCATTCCCAACATAATTTACTTACTTTATTGTACGGAACTGGGGAAAAGACTTAATAAACAAGTCAAAAATGAAGTCCAGTCAACCAGTACGCCATTTTGATCACTACTTTTGGACAGGGTTTAATCACATGACTGGTCACGTGAGCTTTAATAGTCGAAAACGCATTCTTTTCTTTCTAGTGCTTTCTTATTCGACAATATTACACTGTTTTATGTTTTAATCTTTTCCTACTTGCTAGAGATCATTATCACAGTACTTTAAAGCCGAAAAAATGTCTACTTTGACAACAAAATTTCAAATTTTGGCATCCTTGATAACTAGTGCCCAGTCCCCTAGATTTTATTTAAACTAAACAAAGTGGCCTATCGCTGCCAATAGGTCGAATTTTGCTATTTAGTTGGATTGCGTAAATCACATCTGCTCCTGCTAATTTGAATTGCTCTGAAAAATGGAAATAGAACTAAGTTTCATCATCTTTAATACTTTCCTTTGAGTCAGTCAATAAGTTACTGTCACGTGTTAGAGCGGTTTTCTTGAGTGTCGTGATGGCAAAACAAAAGCAGTTACTCTGACCAATTACAACAGACACAAACAACACAATGAACCAATCAGAACGACAGGCAAATACATATTACCGACGCCAAGCACGAAACGAATGTGAGCATGTCGGGATAAAATTTGGTTTTGGTTTCACTTTTGACTGGTTGAGAAAGTGGCGCTGCTTTTTACCAACCTCGGAGCAAAGTAAGGCAAAACCAAAACAAATACAAATTACTTTCGACGGTCAATTAAAAACTGCTCTATTCTGGACATGATTTTAGCACAGTAAAACATGCTTTCACACCGTATTTGTGTTCTTGAGTATCCATTAATCTTCATGTGCCAGAGTTCCTTAGTCTTACTCTAAGTTCAGAGGTATTCAAATGGAACAACTGCTAGTCAACTGTTTCACTTCTACAATGCATAAACAAGATAAAAATCTCTGCAACTTAACAGTTAGGCCTTGACAGTGGCCGAGGAACATAACAACGGAGTATCATTTATATAAGTGGACTTCTCAGTAACCACCTTCATCCTCCACTCCGCTTTGTCCATCAACAATGACTTTCACATTCTCCTGTACGGTTTGGATCCTGCAGTCAACACAAGTCTGTGTACATGTTAGGACGTTCGCCATGCAAACGCAGTCTGAAAGTCTGAACGATCTGGGACATCTGCATGTAAGACGCTCCAGCACTGCCTCGGGAGCAGGCTTTCCATCCATCCAGTCAATTGGCAGACGTGATTCGTCTTCCGCTGAGCTTCCCATCTTCCATCTGAATCCAACTGGGTCAACGATTGATGGGCTACACTGCAGACTGCGCCTCCAAATACACGCTTGATAGTTTGCCCGCGTGGTGTCCTTTGAAGGCAGTCTTTGCAAGATGGTGACTGGTGCGACTCAATCTCTCCATTCTTCGCAAAGAACAGATTGTATCTATAATCATTCAAGTCACTTGCATTTGCCCCAGATGAGTAGAAAGAGCAGATTACTTTCTCGATGCCCCGGAAAAGGTCTTCTGCAAGGTCCCAGGATGGACTCAGCTCAGTGAATTCTTGTTTTGCATCATTGTCTGACTTGACAATCTTTGGGGCGATGAGTTTGCCGTTACCAGCAAAAGCACCAACTGTGTCACATCAGGTGAAGGAATGAAGACCAACGAGAGCCTGACAAACATCTTCCCCGATAGTAGCAACCAATTTACTAATGTCAATCAACCTTGTGCGTGTCTAAGTACCTCATTTCTGGAACAAACTGGCATCAAATGGAACTAGAAAAGGCCAGAAGCAGCACAAACACATCCATATCTTCTGAGCTGACCACCACTGCGTCATAACCACCTTGCGCGTAGCAGTAGACGAGTGACAGCCTCCTCTTGGCAGCTGCATAACTCCGGCACTTCCACTGTTCTCTCTCCAGAAATCCTTCAGCATTTCTCCTCACACGTGACATACAGCTCTTTTCTATTTCACTGAATTCTCTGGACGTACTGCTCAGTTTGACATTCCTCAACCAGAAACCTTATCAAGCTTGTTTTGTTCTTCGCCTGGCTCAGGAACTTCTTCTATTGCTTAATCAGCTGTGGAGCGGTTATGTTCACTACTTCCACTCCAGGCACTTCCCCTCTTATGCTTCTTTCTGTATTCTTCATGGCATTTTCCTTATAGGAAACGAAGTTGATCCTGCTGCTATCTAAGCCTTCAAGTAAGACCATGGCCATCAAGGAGGATGCCAGGCTTCCAAAGGCGATCTGGGTGCTTTCGACGTTCACTTTCTGTATGAGAGCCATCCCATCAAAAACCGTAGCTGAATTATTTGGTGACCCGTCAGCTAGCTGAACATTCTTTTGCAGTCAAGAAAGCAATGCCGCCTTGTTGTTCTTCTGAGGAAAATCCTCTGCTGTCTACAATGCCCAAGGCATAGGAGCAAGGCTATGTTGCAGCTTGTCCTTAACTTCAATTTTCCGACTTTGTCCCGTAATTATCATTCTCCCAAAAAAGATCTGTTGGCCTTGAGTATCATGGTTCTTCGCTGAGTCGAGACTGTTTTGTTCTTACTGATTGACGTAAACATCTTCAGTTTTTTCAACTTCACGGGATCGTAAAACTTCTTCTTGGGAGGGGAGCTTTGAAGCCTTTCCTCCTTGAATTGCTGGAATTTTTGTTCTCAAACCCCACAGGCGTGAAGTAAGTGATATGGCATATCTACAGGGGCATCTTTCGCTGTCGAGATGCTGTTGAGGTCTTGGTTTCCTACGAATGGATTATTCCAGCTCTCGATGAGGGCTTCATCTGCCAATACGTGCTCTTCATCTTTAGGCATTCTCGGTGATTGCATCTTATCGTGGTGAAATTGAGGTCACTTTGCTTGTACTAAACTCCCCAGCTGATCGAGAAAAGCACACCTGAACTCTGCCGTAAGGTAAAATCTATTTACAGCGCCGGTCTTGTCATGATCCCTGTCGTCGTTGTGTCTTTGTTGACAGTTACGTCAATGGTGTGATCCACGAGAATCCTCCCAAACGGACTCTCGCCAGCTAGCTGCAAAGAAAAAATGACCTTCCATAAAATTCCAATGTACATCACGATGATCCACAGGAAGGTTCGCCATTTGTGCGTAGTACACCAGATATCTTGCATAATTGAACTTGTCGTATGCAAAGAACCATGGGATCATATGATGAACTGCATAGAGATGTAGCAACCAGTTACTTTCTTGCAGTAAGGCCTGGTATATGCGCTTGTGAACTCGAACTGTACATCTCCTTCAAGGACGCCTGAGACCGGACCTTCTGCGATTATCCCTGATTCAGTGCCGATATCGCGCAAACCAGTGTCTTGGAACGGTTACAGTTTGCCAATTATGGATAGAAGGTTGAAAATTGTATGAAAAGTTCCCAGCCTGAGAAGAACGTAGAGATCTTTGTGCTTCCAGGCGACCTCACAAGCTTTGGCGTAAAGTGCTTGGTCCAAGACAACCACAGTCTCAGGTAGATTTAAAATCTTCCTGATACCCTCTGACTGACGCAAGATCTAATTGACTGTGGATAGCTGAGCCACGGGAGCATTTATTGTAGGAAGATACCCAACAACATCTTGCATAACCAGTTTATGGCTATGAAACTTGATGTTAAAGCCTGTCCACCTTGGGGTCCGCTGATTGTTTCCTTTAACCAGTCATGCAATATGCCAAAGTAGGTCCTTCTAGAAATCTGTTCCTGGCCACCATAATCAATCGTAGATGTTCTGAGGGGCTGTGGTCCTACCCTGTCTCCTGGGATGTATAAGGCTAGAGGCTGAATTTCCTGCGTGACAGTCCTCTGCTTTCGTTTGCTGATAACTGGAGGCTGTATACTGGGGAGTTATGGTCCGTATACCTTGGGTTAGAGAGCAATTCCATTAACACGGTAAGTGGTTCCCTCTCCTGCGAGTGCCTCCTCTGACCTGTCGATGTTATCCCACGCCAAGTTGTGGAACACGTTAGGTTGAATAGTCCCTGGATGAACCACCTTCTGATTTAAGTTTGCTGCCATCTTCTGTAGGCACAAAGCTGTGTCATTTTTTTCGAGCTGAGAAAAGGACACACTATGTCCGAGTCTATTCAGGATTTGTATTAATTCTACATTTTCACTCAGAGTTTTCACCCCATACGACAACAGAATGTGTTTGGGAGGTTTGCTTTGGCCACAGATGTTGCATAAATGAGATCTTGGCTGAAAGAGTTGATCAACATCTTTATTCTTGATAAAGTCCCCGACGGGAATCCCCGGGAGTCCCCGACGGGAATCGAAACCATGACCTCGCGTAACACCGGTCGGGCGCTCTAACCACTGAGCTACTGGGAGACTCGTGGCGGGCGAGGTCATATTTACTGAGTTCGTTGTGACACGCGTCCTGCATACTGCTAGGATCAGCAATGTCGAAAGCACCGTGTGTGATAATAAAGAAAGATTAACTGCGGTGCAGTCGCCAAGGAGGACTCCAGTAAAGAATCTGACCAGGCATTCTGGAACTGGGAAATTGTCTGGAACAACATGTCGTCGATGAATTGGCCATGAGTTGGTATACTTTGGTATACTTCATATCCGTAACGGAACGTCGCACGTGAGCAGGACACTTGTCAATGACATTTGTAATATCTGTGGTTGCAAGCCTGTAGCTTTCAACTTCCTTTTCCAAAAGAAGCTTTTCTTTAACCCTCTACCTAACCTAAAAATTGCCTGATATTTCAATTAAAAAAAGTCTAGCCTGAACCTCTTCATCACACACTTCAATCGTCTGAAGGGTCAGTTATACATTTTTTACGGTTTCTTCATGAAAAAACCCACCTTACATGAAACAACTCCACTTGTGGCTGTGACACGAGGCAAAGTGGTCAGCGGCCCGGACTGAAGACTCAAGAAAACTTTTTCAGTGCATAAAGGACATAAAGATTATCATCACAAGATCGCAAAGAAAAAAAGAGTCGTTTTAATTCTTATTTTGCAGAAGATAAATCCCCACACCCTGATAGGTAGGACAGTAGCTGTTCATGATTAACTGGAAGTGCAGGATAGGACCAAAAATTTACTCACCCCACCCCCTTGAAAAAACATGGAAGATGACACTTTGGCAAATGCTATCACATATTTTCTTTTACTAAGGGTAAAGAGCTTTCCAAAAATGTATGTCACTCTTTGTCCCCCCAAGTGGTACCATTCACCCCCTCTGGCTCATGCACTATATATATAATATCCGTTTCATCACCATCAACTAGACTTTCGGATATGAGGTCAGTATGAATATTGAGAATTTCTCTATCTTGACTCAAATTCGGTATGTAATCACCAACATTTTCAGCATTAGTTAAAACCTGTTTATTGAAGCCAATTAAATCATTGAAATCGGATACAGTCAAATCTAATCTGTAATTTGTCGCCAAAGTGATTATTGTTCGAAATATCGTGTCGTCAAACTCGAGAGTGATAGGATATTGGGGGTTGGATGAGGTCCCTGTTTTTGTTCGTTCTTTGATTAAATTGTCAAAATCAACGTAATTCCAGACTCCTGGGTTAAATATAATTTCCGTCCAATTAGCACCACTATCAGACGAATATCTTATTTTCTGATTATTTAGTTCTTTTGTCACATTAAACCAAGTAAATGACATCGAAATGATTCGGTCGAGGCCGATTTCATATTGTCTGTTCGGATTGAGTATTATCGGGTTGATGTATTTGATTGTAAAATCACCTGGCTTATTACCATTTTGGTTTTTTACTGTATGGGATGATAAGATAAGTTGTCTATCCATTATATGATTAGTTTACATTAAAATAGTTTTTGTATATTTTGTTATATTGCGGCCTGTTCAAAATAGAGTTTTTCAACAAGATGTCGAGAAGAGCGACGCCTGTGTTTCTTAGCTCTATGCTATTATTACCGGCAATCATCGATCCGATAATCAGTTCAAGTTTTTTAATCATTTCTGTCGGATTGTTGAAAAACTGGACTTGTCCACCTCTTTTTGTTTTTTTCTTCAAACCAGACCCTTTAATATTTTTCAGTCTTTGATTATTGTAATTTATATAATCAGTAAGAACCTTTCTTGTATCTTGAATAATTTTTCTTTTATATTGAACTTCAGCGTGAGTTATTATACCTTTATTTAATTTTTTAGTGATATCAGTCGAATAACCAGTTAGTTTATAACGTTCATTTTTAGCATCATTTATTATTTTATTCAGATAAGCTTTCCTCTTTTTGTCATTCATATCTTCTTGTTCGAGTCGTAATTCAACGTCTTCATAATTCGGTATTTCAAGTTCATCCAAAACTTGCATTGGTTAATTGCATCCTCCTTGAGAATGTTATAATCAGGTCCTTCTTCTTCGTATTCAGGTGGAAGATCTTCAGGTTCATACATAAATGCTGGATCTATATACATTTGTTTTTCACCTGATGCTAAATCCTTAAGGACATCTTCATAACTTGGAGGTTTTGGAACCAATTGTTTGTCATTTTGTGGTAGAACTTGATCACCAAATAGATCTTCCAATCCATAATCAGGCACTTCATCATCAATAGCTATTCCATAATCTGGAACAGGTCGCTTTTTCTTTGGTAATCTTCTCAATGGCATTTTTGGAGATGTGAGTTCCTTTAATCCTGATGTTATAGGTTTGAAAAGTTTCTCTGCCTCGACTTCACCCATTTGATCAGATATCTTTTTTTGTTTTATTGTCTCTCTTACTGTGTTAATCTTTTTACCAAGCTCGGATCGTTTCTCAGCCATTTCTTTCCATTTGAGAAAACTCATTATATCATTTGTTTACATAAAATTTCGTATTTTGTTCGGAAAAATTAGGGTTATCATATATAAAAACGCTCGCATAGCGACTCGCATAGCGACTCGCATAGCGACAAAAGTTGTATAACATAATATCATATGAAGATTCAAAATTATGAATTTAAAGATGATGAAAAGAACGATTTTGTTCAATTCAAAGATTTCATGCCCGATCGATGTTTTAGGATGCTTATTTGTGCTCCATCTGGTGGCGGTAAAACTAACCTTTTGCTCGATATGATATATAGGCTATTGTTCTTTGACAAGATATACCTTTACGCTCGAAATCTCTCCCAAAGCAAATATAAGCACCTGTTTAAATCTTTCGAACCAATATCAAAAGAGGCCGGTTATGACGTGATAGAAGCAAGTAACGATGACATCATCCCTTTAACAGATTTGTCTGATGAAAACCAAAAATTAGTCATATTTGATGATTATTTGAATACAGGTAAGAAAAATGACGAACGGATACGTGACTACTTTACCAATTCTAGAAACAAAAATTGTTGTTGTATATATTTGAGTCAAAGCTATTACGGGACCGATAAAACAATAAGACTGAATAGTTCACATTTTTGTGTTTTTGATTTTCCTTCCCAAAACGAGCAATCGATGATTTGCCGAGAACTGAACATAAATAAATCAGATTATCAGAAAGCTACTAAGGATCCATATAGTTTTTTGTATGTTGATAAGGTCAAAAAAAAGGTAGCCCGAAATTTCGACGAAAAAATCTAAACTAATATTATATGAGTTATACAAACGGTATTCTCAATCATGTTGATTCTCAAGGACAAGGTCGGATAGGCCCTAGAGGGTTGCCTGGGTTACCTGGTCCTAAAGGCGATAAAGGCGATAAAGGTGATAAAGGCGATAAGGGTTCAAAAGGTGATAAAGGGCCACAAGGACCCCAGGGCCTAAAAGGCAACAAAGGCGACAAAGGCGACAAAGGTGATCGTGGACCTCAGGGTAGTGCCAGCGGTTCTGCTGATATTGACATGCAAAATAAGTACAGTATCTTGCGATTGAAAAGCAACCCATATCCTGTCCGCGGCGATTTGACGAAGGCAATAAGCTATCAAGATATGAGAAATATCTTTCTTTCAAAAAAAGAGGGTGGACAAATGGAAGGAAATATTGATATGAATAATAATACAATTTTCAATGTGAAAGACCCAACACAGGCAGATCAAGCCACAAACAAAAAGTATGTCGAAAATCAGCTTGAAAAAAAACTGGATAAAGGATCTGATATTGATATGAAAAATAAATCAATTACCAATCTTAAATTACCATCAAACCAAAAAAACGCAACAAACGTTGAGTTTGTCAATAAAAGACTTAGTGAAACACAAAAAAATTATCTCAAATTGGATGGTTCTGCCAATATGACTGGAGACTTAAATTTAAATAACAATAAAATTGTTAACTTACAAACCGATTCAAAAAATTCGAAATCCGCAGTTAATGTTGAGTTAATGGAAAATAAAATAACAGATTTGAGAAATCTTGTCACTCAAAAAATTCATGAATCTCAGATTATTAATTCAGGACAAAAAAAAGACGCCTTCAGATACTTGATGGAAGACACTGATGAATCTTCGAGTGAAAACAATATCGAGGTTTTGGGTATTGTTGATTTTTCCAATTCTCCACATCAAATTAATAAAAAAGCTTACCAACTTAAACTCTTGTTTGAAAAAAGCTCACCCAACCAGTACCAGTCACGCCTCGGTTTTAACCTATATAAACTTCCAGTCGGTTACTATACTTTGGTCGTTGAATGGTTTCCGCCGGAAATGAATGAGTTGAGTGTGGCAGTGCAAGGCACTACGATTTCAATTTCTAATTATGCAACAAAAACATTCGAAAACTACACCAAAACAGTTATCAATTTTCACCGATGGGGTAGCTCACCTCCACAATTTATTTATTTCGATCTACACGGTACAGTTACTTTTCCATCACTTTTAACAATTGGACATCTTATTGTTTATGGTGTAAAAGAAACAATTTCAAACGTTGACCCAAGTGTCTATGACACCGCTTTTGTAATTGAGAATGGAAAAATGGTGATGGAAACAGATTTATCTTTAAACGGACATCGTTTGCGTGGTTCCGTTCATTATTTATATGGGAGTTTAGATACGAAAAATGGTGAAACATTTTTTTCAATAAATGGTAATTCTAATGTACTCCTTCCAGAAAAAAGCTATATATTAAATATAACAGTATTATATAAAAAAATCAGAGGCCCATTTCCACGTATTCCTTTAAAAATATTTAAAAGTGGCCCTCCAAAAACTTTCAATTCAACACAATCAACTCAAAAACAAACAATAGATATTAATGTTGATTAAATATAGAGTACCATAAATATTTTTACATTTATAATATAACACAATGCGGAACATATCAACCAAACACTTCAAAGCTGACCGATGTTTCGACATCGTTTCCAGGATGAATAATCTAACATATATATATATGAAAACAACAACCTTAATCAACGAAATCATCGAAAGCATTGAGAAATTGGTCCATAATATCACAAAATTATACTATAGTATTAAATTATCATTCAAGAAGAAAAAAAATGTAACCGTATAATATATGACAAAAAATATTTTCAATTGGAATCATATATCAAGTGATTTGACTGAAGATCAGATAGAAGAACTAAAATCGTATTACATAACATATCATCGGAAGTGTTGGGCTTATAAACAAGCTGCAAAACGTTTCAAAAAGTGGAAATTACTCGGCGATTCATTGTCAATCATTTTCGCAACGGGCGGAATTGCATCTGCAATAGCGACATCTGGCATATCTCTTGTTGCTATCTCAACAGCCTCAGTAATTATTCAGAGTTGGATGAAACACAAAGATCTCGACCTCAAAATACAAAATTGTATACACGCTTACCAAAGTTACCAGCATTTGTTAAACATAATCAAAGATACCATGAGAGGTGGCGATTTTCAACCGCATTCTCTACACATAATAATGAACAACGTAGATAATTATGTTACATACAATAGTCCCATAGTTGACAAATTCCTAGAAAAATATGACAAATATTTCACTCATCAATGATCTCTTTCATTCTATCACCGATAAGAGACATAATACTAGCCCAATATTGATCATAAAAAGCTAATGTTTTTTTCGATTTACTAATTGGAATATTTTTGTAAGGTATTCCCATCATCTTGAATATCTTTCTCATAATAAAATTAACGCTAATCATTCTTTTCCGGTTTCCATTAATATTTTTAATAATCTTACCTATCTCAACAAATATAGCATCAATCTTATGTTTCTGACAGTTTGATATTTTAATGTTATATTTTTCTTCGATATTGAGTAATATGTTGTTAATGTGGTACTCTCGATGGTAAACAGATTTTCTTATAAATCTATGTATATTTTCATAAAAATTAACATATTCTTTCACATAATTATATCCTTGTACTACACCACAACTTAGACATGCTAACATCCCATCATCGTTAATAATATACTGATCATCACAGCATAAATCATTTTTTACTAAACGATCTTTTGGTTTTTCATTAGAATCCAAATTTTTGTCACAGAAAGGACATGAAATTTCTCCTGATTCTTTCAGTTCATCGTGTATATCTTTATTACAATTCATTCTATACTATTATATAAGATATTATTTTTATATACTTTACAAACATGACGTCACGCCACAGCTGTGGCGAAATTACAAGTGCCTTAAATCTCGGCTACAAACTTCACTGACAAACTTCACTGACAAACTTCACTGACAAACTTTACTGACAAACTTTACTGACAAACTTTACTGACAAACTTTACTGACAAACTTTACTGACAAACTTTACTGACAAACTTTACTGACAAACTTTACTGACAAACTTTACTGACAAACTTTACTTTAAATACAAGTTCATCTAATATCACATGATAATCGTATGATCCAAAAAACAATAGAAATCTGATGACTCATTTCCTCGGGAAAGTCCCTGTGGTTTTCAAGACAAAAAAACTGTCTAACGCGCTAGACAGACAATTGAAAGACTTAATGACTCATTTCCTCGGGAAAGTCCCTGTGGTTTTCAAGACAAAAAAACTGTCTAACGCGTTAAACAAACAATTGAAAAACTTAATGACTCATTTCCTCGGGAAAGTCCCTGTTGTATGAAGTCACGCGATGTGAAAATGCGTTGGTTTCCGCATGAAATAAAATACATATAGATTCCACATGAAATAAAAACATATAGATTTCCATAAAATATTACCATCAGATGGAAAGTAGATATATAGTTGGGTTTGGTTTTAGCGCATTTTCACAAAATATGCGCTGAAACCCCCAACTATATAACTACTCGCCCTATATGGCCACGTTATGAAAACTACTACCGTTGCTGATGAGTTTGAATGTCAGCTAAAATGCCTCGCCAATAACAGCTGTAAGTCCTTTAATGTCCATCCCGATGCCGGCAATAACGCAAACCGTATCTGTGAGCTGAACAACAAAACACAGCAGATGAAACCAGGTGATTTTAAACAGAAGAAAGGATCGAATTATTATGGCTCTGTGCAGGTCAGTAGATAAGTGTCGCTGAGTTGTTACAGTGAAATTATCACCTTACGTTAACAATGAACACAAATCGAAAGGGAAATTAGTCCTTGAAGAAACAATGCTTATAGTGGTGGTCTCGTTTGCATTCTGTCAAAGAAGCATGAATATTAGTTCCAAACCGCATATTTCGTCTGAAATACAAGCAACTAATGTTTGAAAGACACTTCTAAGAGCGAAAATGAACAATATCCGTTAACATTTTGAAGCTTTTTGAATATGAAAACTGACTGAGAAAGCTGCTGCTTGGACAAGATTGGAATTTTCGCCCAAACATCGTGGAAAGTATTGTGCTTTGCAATCCACGCTGACACGGACTTGTAAATCTTCTATTAATTAGATTTCGGACAATATAAGGAGGTTATACAACCAGCGAGGTGGCCAGTTGGTTATCATCAACTCATATCTAACAATCGCAGCTGGTTAAATTACACCACGCAGCGAAATTTTGAATGCCGAGGCGCTGGGCGCATTAAATTTCTTCAGTTCCAAGTAACTTAAAGAGCCAGTGTCACCCAAAGTGCTTTACGTGCTTGTGTTTTTGTTTTGAAACAGCTTTTAGCGTTTGGCTGCATGGTGCGTTTGCCGGACTTTTCGCAAATTATACCTCCCGCACTGGCCATTCAGCGAGCTGATATCTACAGTAGTAGCCTCTGAAAATGAAAATATCTCCATTGCTAGATGGTACTGGAGAAAACAACTCTAGATCTGACTTTGTAGTCAACGATTGATCGATCGATCGATCTCGATGGACGTAAAACCAGAGCAGCCACTTCTACTTGATATAAAAACAAGACAAAAACAAGTAGTAAGAATATTGACGTCTTCTTCGCTAGATGTCACTGGAGAAAACTAAGATCTGACCTCGCGTTCAATTTACAGTCCGATCGATTAATCGCGGGATCGATAGCATCGGCCGATGTCGATGGACGCAAAACCAGAAAACCCCTCTTACACTTTTTGTAAAAATAAAACATAAGCAGACAGTGAACTCAAGGAATAGTTAAGCAAAACAGCACAAGCTCATGACCATAAGCATTATTTTGGAGCAGGCCCATAGCTACTGGTATTTTGTGGTAAATTAACGTTCCTTCTGTTTTCATCCAGCAACGCGAATGTTGCACTATTTCGGCAAACGCAGTGTCAGTACTATTGTTGAAACCCGTAGATGATTTTCTTTCCCTCCGCTACAGATACACGGACTCCTTTAGCCGTACAACTTTGGTAGAGCCCGGAAGACTCGGCCTTCGCCTCCGCTTTCCTGAACCCTACGAAGCATTCAATTTAAAGATCTCCTTCGGCTTCTCCACCGCGAAAGCACTTCAGAATTCGGAAATATACAACTAAATCGATACGACGACACTTAAATGTCAAGTCAAAAAACACTAGTGCTTTCGGATCGCTAATGGTAGCGATAGAAGAAGATACAAATCAGACTTCACAACAATCACTGAAGTAAATGGCGGATTTATTATCTATGAAAAATACCTCGGCGCGCAAAGCACTTTGGGTGAAACTGGCTCTTTAAGGCAAAAAGCAGGGCGGGATCCGTTGATAACCTGTGTGTGTGTGAACTAATAAGAAGGCTAGAAATTATAAATAACCAAGGTTGAGAATTTCATAACATTGAAGTTACAAACACAGATACAGGCCTGGCATAAATCCGGAAATCTTTTCCTCTTTTCACGATTCGCACAATACGCAGTGGTCTGTATCCTATCTCAGGACATGTAGATAAAATACATCATATTTCACAACAAAATATTCAAAATCCTGTACCAAAAGAGCTGAAAACATTATGCTTTTAAGGTTTACTCGTTATGTTCTACCGTTGCCATTGCACAGGTCTCCTGCATGGATACTGTGCAGGACCACACTAAGCAAACAAAGAGAGGCCACTGCCATCCAGGATACTCAGGAAAGCAATGCTTACGTGAGTAGATAGGCCTTGCGTAAGTACGTAATTACCATGACAATCAAATTGTCAACGCTTACCCTAAAAAAACTTTTAATAATCTTGCTATGAGGAACTACTGACAAAAGCAAACATACCATCGTTGTACAACAGGCGATTACAGGACATTGCCATCTTCATGTATAAAATTAAGCATAAATTGCTGTCAGAGAGACTCTGTGATCTTTTCCACTTAGATAGTGGCTTATATAATTTAAGAAAACGAGAATTTGTTCAACCTCGATTCTCTTCGGTAACATATGGAAAACACTCACTTCGTTACCTAGGGCCCAAACTTTGGAATGATCTCACTCCTAGACTAAGAAATTTACCCTCTTTGAAGCAATTTAAGAACGTTATACGTGATCGGGACCTCACTGCGCTGGCTGCAAATGTCAGTGATTGTCGAGGCTGCAACCTATGCCAAGAATGACTGGCCGCCAACATTACATGACATAATTTTTATTTTATATTTTAATATAGTTGAAGAAACAGAATTTTAATATATTTTTACAGTTTTTTTTTAGCTTAGTTAATTGTTGTAATTAGGCTCTTTAAATGTATATAAATATTTTCCATTTTATATATATTAATTACGTTTTTAGTTAGGCAGGTTAGGTGTCCACAATTAGTAGAGGGGACTTTTCCCCTCAGCTACTACAGTTTTTGACACGTTAATAAAGTTATTATTATTATTTATATTATTATTTAATCCCACTTGATGTTAAAGCATAGGCACGTAATGCGTGCAGAAGCGCCAGTTGACGTCAGTCTTCCTTGAGGTTGGGGTAAAAGAAAGAATGCTGCAAAAAACAATATGAGCTGAAAACGCAACACTATGTTCTGTAAAGTGGCCTTTTGTCGTACATGATACTCGTATTATTGTAAAGTATGTCTTGTGCTAGGTCATAGCATGACAAAATTGACAGCTGTGAATTTGGCCAAGCCATGCCAGTAAGCTCGTTTCCAGCGTTTTTCTGGTGTAATTAACGCAGATGTAGATAAACCAACATTATATAAGTGTAGAATTCTCTTATGTTTGCATCATCAATCATCCCCGAGCACCACTTGAAACACAAGTACGGGCCTGTGACGGTGGAACCCAATCATGTTCAAAATTAGCCGGAAATCTATCGGGATCAGTCACAAGAAATGGTCTTTTACGTAGGCGTACATGTCAGAATTATTAGTCGCTGCACGCTTTAGTTTGAAAAGTGTCTCCCTCTATTAAATCTTCTTTTTTTCTCTAAGCATTTGTTTCGTTCCCATTCAACTGATTAGTTCTAATTTATGTAGAAATAACATTGTTAGAGGCCCACTATATCGGACGATGAACATGAAGTAATAAAGTACCTTATTATAGAAAATTAACGCTTGTGTTAATTAAGGTATTTGAAATTAACGCGACTTAAATTCCTGACGCGAATTGAAGGGAAAATTACTCCCCAATAAAGGAAATTAACGCGAAAGAGGAGATAAAATTTCAAAATGAGGGAAATTAACACGATTAACACAAAGAAACACAGTTTGTGGTCACAACTGGAACAAATTTCTTTCGTGACTGAATTTAAAAATCCGAACAAAACAGATCTACAGGTGTGTGAGGCAATTTCTTTACAGACAATGGGCCTTAAATTCCACCTAAATGTAGGGGTTAAGAGAGGCAATCTAACCACTTCGAACATCATAGAAATTAAGGTCGCGGAAATTAACGCTCCACTTAATTAACAACGCGGAAATTAACGCTCACAAAAAATTAACGTGACTTAAATTAACAAGAGCTTTTGCAATTCGCGTTAATTTCATGGAGCGTTAATTTCCTATAACAAGGTACTTGATTGTAAAGGGGTGAGACCCCTAACCACAGATCTGGCGTTGTTGCTAAGAGATTTTTGTGGTTGGTATTTTGTCATACGCTGTTTTGCGACGTTTTGAGTCGCTAGATTGGTGAAAGGCACGAGGATCCCCAACCACACTTTGCAAAGAAAATTCCTCAAAGTCGGAAGAAAGGAGATTGCTTTTCCGATTTTTTTCACGAATCAGAGATAATTCACCCTTCATTACAATCTGACGTTAGGATTTACTATTACAATTTACAATTTTTACAATTTTTATTATTACAACAACAACTGGTTACTGATTAGAAAATGGTGGTTCCACCCGCAAATTAGCTTGGGCTATTCGAGGCGGGTGGAAACTATAATAACAAAAATAACAAACAAAAAATAACTATAACTACATGTATACATATTATGTGTAATACTCCTTTGAGGAAGAAGAGAAAGAAACCTTCTTCAACGATTTAACCTCCGACATAGTCAGGTGTATAAAGAGTTTAAAAAGATTTTTAAGAATTTATCAACGGAGCTCGATTATACGGGTCCGACATGTCCGACGCATGCACGTTTACACAAAGAAAAGAAAAACTACGATAGAAATGAAGAAAAATATGTAATTGCGACGTCATAACTTTGCCAGGTGATAATAATGCGAATTTCACGTTTTGCATCTTGATGATCGTTAAACATTGGCACCGTTTTCATTAACTAAAATCATACAAATATATATTAACAACTGCAAAATCCAAGACAGCAATGAAATTCTCCTAGCTTAGACATTTCATTTTGTTTCATATTTGGCAGCAACGAAAGGCTGGCAACGCAACTATCCTGGGCATTCTTGCAAGGACATTCGGGATAGCACTGACTCCAGCAAAGACGGGGAGTACTGGATCGACCCTGAGGACAAAGGAAACCCTTTAAAAGTCTACTGCGACATGACAACCGACGGAGGTAAGTTATGGAAGAAACCAGATATTTATCGAATTACTTCACGAAATCGAATGTGCGTATCCTTGGCTGTGAGTTTGGCGAGATTGAGTGAATTCATTTATTATCATTTATGCAATAATGAAGAAGCTACACACGCAGGGATTGGTTCTTGCCCATGATTTATTAAAGGATGACATCCATTATTACGTGGTGTGTCCAAGGACAAAAGGACAGCTTTGGAAAACTATTTTCTCTGTCGCGATGAAAGGTAACTTAGTGGAAATTTTCAATGAGATATCCCACAGACGGCGTTGAAACTGACTTTGAACAGACTAAATAAGCTCAAAAAAAAGGTCACATTTTGTCTGACATTTATGCTAATGCTTAACACTGGCACAAATTTTTCTAAAAGAGTATAAAGGTTAGTTTAGAAAAATCGTTTGTAGCCTTCTTATGAGTCTTACGTCAATTTCCAAATTTACGATTTGGAGCAATAATCTGCACATTGTTTCAAAGTGTTGTCTATCCACTGGGCCCAGTTAATCGATGCTCATAAATTACGTTGTTCCAAAACAAGTACATTCCATTTGCCGTGGGTCTGTTCAGTTGTAGATAGCAGTCTAAAACGTCAAATTGTGGTACGTACATCATCTCAGTCTTACCACATTTTGACTTCATCTGTGCTCTATAACTGAACAACAAACTCGTTCCCAGGGTCATTTCTCTCTAGGGAGGAAGAAAAAGGGCCCTGGGAACGAGGTTGACTTAACAGATGACAGCAAAATGATATACTTTGTTGGTCTACGTTGTTGGTCTATGGTATACGCTGTTGGTCTGAAGATATTTCTTGAATTCGAACGCTAGTTTAACTGTCTGTTCATGCTTTGAGTTTGGTTATTCGTGCTTAACACAATTACAGGAGGATGGCTTCTCGTTTTCAACTTTGTGATTGGTTCATCCACTCCAACTCAGTTGTCCTTTGTGACGTCATACCGTGAGATAAGCGGATACCACAGCAACAATATGGTAATCACGACAAGCGCCATGAATGAACTATTAACACACATGCCTTATACTCAACTGAGGTTCCACTGCAGTAAACAGCAGGGTAGGACGTTCCACGTGGCCACAGCCGCTAACAGTACTGGGAATGCCGTAGTCCAGTACTTCAACGGTCAGACGAATGTCTTGCCTAATTCCTGCAACTCGTTTGTGAGAATGGAGAATGACGACTCGATGCTAGCAGCAGTTTGCCATGACTGGGGAGATAATTGGGCGGGTAAATGGGGCGGCGCCGTTCCGACAGAGGAAAGATTGTCGAGTCACCCTGCATGGGTAATTGCAGCGTATCACTGGTTGCTTTTGCCCGACATACCGCGAATCGAATGCGATGATTATTTAAGTGGCGTGTCTCCTGGCGATTTTTGGAAAGTCTTCGTTCGCTAGAAAAAAGAAACGCGTGTTCAGAATTTTCTTCAGTATATACCATCTAACCGTGGAATAACTTTTCATGTTATGCGTATATATTTCACTGCAACACCCTGGCATGATCAGAGGGACTGATTTACAAACATGCGTGGCAGCCATCAAAATGTTTCAAACTTTTTGTGAACACAGTCGAATCTTTCCTTGCAACCACTTTTGTAAGTCAACAGCTCTAGTTACGACCAGCATTGTGAAACCCCGTTTGAGTTATCAAATTAACTCTGTAATTGAAAGCTCTCGTAAGCGACCGCGACCACTTTTGTGAATTACCGACTGATCTTTTCCTTTGTTTTCAAGTTCTCATAAGGACAGTAAGCGACCACACAGTCAGCACTTTAATAAAAGCATTCACTTTTTGATAACATTTAGAGTAACACAAAACATAAGCGCTAATGGTCCGTTGACCTGTACGTAAGCGAACCCTCTTCTGTGGCAGGCTCTCGTAAGAGACCACCCTCTATTGTTTTATTACTTGGACGCTTACGAGAGCCTATTCTCGTAAGCGGCCAGCTCTAGTTGCGACCACTTTTCTGAATTCCCGAGGTAGTCGCTTACGAGAGCTTCGACTGTATTTGAAAGATACGATTTTGCTGCCGACTTTCTTGTCAAGTTTTCCAACTCCTCTTTTTCAAGTGGCTTAAATGACGCTCAAGTGTTGCATCTTAAATAAAGGAAAAATCAGTGAAGTCGACTGATTGATTTTCTCTGATATTACGTTTTAAATGATTTTCTCTTTAAGACACGAGGAAAGAACTTGAAAAAAGTGGAAAAATTATTTAAAGTTTCCGTTTCCGTCTTGGCCACTCGTAGGAAAAGTCTCTTACTTTAAATCCCAGAATAGAAGTAGTGTAATTTTAAGCAAAACTGAACCATTATTTTTGGGTTCCCTTGATACCAAAATAGGTGACGTACAAAAATTCGACGGGTATTTGAAAACCTGAGAGAAAGCCCTAGCCGTATCAAGTGGAGTGATTCATACATTTCTAGAGTGTACTCAAGTGTCTAAGTGTTTTGTGACAATGTTTATTTGTTTATTATCCGCTAAAATCAGGGGCGGATCCACGGGGGGGGGGGGAGGTTGGGTGGCTAGCCATCCCCCTCTTTGGGGTAGTTTAAGCTTGTAATTAGGAAAAGGAACAAAACTATCACTGAGGCAATTTTGTCCCCGACGGTTCCGATATCATTCTGTCGAGTCAGCCACCACCCCTTCAAAAATCCTGGATCCGCCACTTAAAATGGCCACGTGCCATACCTGCCACAAGACTGGATTGCAACCAAAAGGTCGCTGGAAGCTACAGTAGCATGATCTGCAAAAAGGTAATTTGCGTTTTTTGAAGCCAATGAAAACAGGGTACATTTACAAAATTATGATTATTTCAGCAGCTCAGGGTATTTCAAGTTGAGTATCTTTATTGTGACTAAAAGTATTGAAAATAACAATCTGATAGCTTAGTTATAAAACATTAAAGAGCCTTAATCAGCATTTAACTTATTGTTAAAACATGCTCATAATATGGTGCTATGAATGCGAAGTGCACTGCAATTCAAACATGTACCAGCGAGAACGTGCTGGCGAGAGTTCGACGAGATTCTGTAACTCAGCAGCTTGATTCTAACAAGAACGAGAGAACACGGCAAATAACAGCGAATTCTCGCAAGAGGAAGACGTTTGTGAAGCTTAAATCGTGTGTTGTAGCGATAATCAGTAGTAGTGTCTTAATTGTATAATTATTTTTGGGAGTTAGATGTCAAAGAAGAGCGAAAACTTAGACACTAGTCAACTCTCGCCCACGTTGGTCGACACTAATCAAATCTATTGTCAACGCAATCGTCGACTCTCGCCAAGTGTCCGTTAACGCACGTCAAAGAGCGGTGTTCGGTGGAGTGTTGTCGAAAGCAATTCCCACCACATTGTCACCCAACTAGAAGTCAAACGAAACTTGGCAAAAACATTGTTGCACACGTTTCTCCCCGCTTGTTGCCATTTACGTGCATTTTTCCGAGTCAGGGTTGGTGCAATTGTGTTGTTTGTGTTTGTTGAGATTAGTTCGAGTAATAAGTTTCGTCTTCGTTTCGCAACACCTAATTGAAAACCGCTCTAACTTCTTAATTGCACGTAACTTAGTAAATTTCTTTGGATCATTGCTTTGTTACATCAATGGTTAAGCACTCACTGTATTTTTTGTTTGTACTTTGTCGCAAATAAATAAATGTAAATGTATGTTTCTCATGTCTTCCGTTATAGTGAAGATACGGAATCCTGAAAAGTGTACAGCAAACTTGATATAAAACGTTTCTCATGGTACTGTTAGCTCGTATGCTTTACTGAAGAATTTCCATCTACAAATTACTTGAAATTCTTAAGGAAAATTTCTGAAGATGAATACCGTCAATTCGACGTCTTTGAAATCATCTTTCTTGACTGTTTATGAACTTAGCAAAACTAATCATTCTGTTTTTTGTCTTTTTTCTACTGCTACCCTTAGAAACACAACTATATACACATTTAAACATGATGTAAAATATAAACATTGTCTTCTGGACTGTATCCACGAAAATGTTCTCACAGAGAACAGTAATTACTCGTATACACGGTATACAAACGGGAAGACTCTTTTCCTTACTGAAAAAAAGTTAACAAATATTTCGTATAGACAACTGTTTATACACCATAAATCTATTTATAATATACTCAGCACAGGATATTGCAGTTTTTTTTTTCCCTACTGATTCATGTAACTCAAAATATCGTCACTACTTTAATCAGGAAAGTATACGTTTTTAACAGAAATTGAAAATAGGAAAATTGCATTCTTTTTCTTTTCTTTTTTTTTATGGTCTCTGGGTAATTCACATTTCGTCCGTGGTTGAGTATATTATAACTGAGTTAATCTCCATGTCATCTCGTCCTACATGAACTCACGCCGACATGGTGTGGCATGCCTCCTCGGCCATGGTTTCATATACGACTAGATTTTAACTGTTTAGCTGGAGGGTGGTTTTCCAATACCTTTCATCAAACGGAGCTTAAAAATTACAGTGCTATTTACAAGGGAAGCTCCAAATTCGTGAAACCAGTCAGTCAACTTTTTCGTACAATCATGGGATTTTTTGTTTTGTTTTTTGTTTTTGTTTCAATCGTGGATATAACACGGGCAGCAAATCAGCAAATCTCTGTGCTAGATGGAGTCTGAATCGTAAGCATTGAAAAACCACCCTCAACATGCATACAAATGTTTGATATGCTTGATACAAGACAACTTATAACACTTCATAGAAGTTACACTTTTGGTCAGATTCAACAAGCATGGTGAAATCTAACGGGGTAAGGGGAGGGATTTGGGGAGTTTCGAAACCTGAAACAGGACACCCGCCGATCGGGAGGGACACAGGCCACCCATCAGCTGGTTGAGAAGCGCTCAAGCAGCCATTTGAAGCAAACATAGGCGATCCATACATTGGGGCGGATACAGATAACCCACACGTTTGGTCAGAAACATGCAACGTATCCATTGCATCTGAAATAGGCCACCCATACACTGAGTCAGAAACAGGCAACCCGTTCGCTGCTGATGAAACAGGTAAACTGTCCGTTGGGTCAGGAACAGTTGATCTGCTCTCAGAGCCGGAAACAGGGAATCCATCCTCTTCATCTGAAACAGCGAGCTCATCCACTGTTCTAGAAACAGGTACATTCATTGTGCCAGAAACAGGCGGCGTGTTCACTGGGTCATAGCCAAGCATTTCGGAAATGTCCCATGTGAATTTGTAAGTGTTTTCTTTTCCAGGTACTTTCTTTAGCATCGACTTGTCGTAATAGTATCGTAGGCTGCGCGCGAGCTTGTCAAAATTCATGGCGGGTTTCTTCTTGTGTACACCCCACAACCTCGCCAGTTTATCTGGATTTAAGATCCTAAACCCGTACTTCTGTTCTTTGGTCCATTCAACTAAACCTGATTCCAGTTCGCACGTTGGAGGTTCGACGAGTAGCGAAATTATTAACTGCCAGAGTTGCATCGGACCTTTGCCTAAAAGATTAAATAAAAGTAAACTGGTTAACAAGCCGGTCGAAGTTGCTGGGAAAATTAAAAATTTAGACGAGTAGGACAGGATGTTCCTGTATGTTCACTATAGATAAGCCTTCTTTTTTAGGCTATAACATACCTTCATACATAACTCTAGGCTTGGGGCCGCGGTTTCTTTTTCTCTTTGGCTTAGGATGCGGTTCATCTGTATCTGCTTCTTCTAAAGAGAAAAACATAAGAAATTTTAACCTTTCATTGATTGGTATTGTTACCAGAAGTAATTAAAATCTCGCTATTTGGGGCCTGTGAATCAAGAAAACGAAATAAGTCAGGGTCTGTGGTGAAACGCTGAATTTGTTTAAACGGTTTTGGACTCGCTGTTGTTATCTAACATAGCAGCAATGTTGCTGCTGTTGAAATCATTGTTAGGTCATATACCTACTAGTGTGCATTGAATCATAGTAATACTGGATGATTATGGGTATTATCTTTTGGGGTGCAAACATTGCTTATTTTAAAAGAACACAATTTCGATTTGCAGCTCAGTTATCAGCGCTTTCCAACCACAAATTGAAAGGGAGGGATTATGATACTTCTGGGTTGGTATAACACCAGTGATTATGAAACTTCACAGATATGCTGCTGCATACAATTCAGTGAGCTTATGTGAACGATAACGGAACTTTTCTTTATCGCTAACTAACCTCTTTCCCTACCAGTCCTCTTGTTGTGGGGCCTGGAACCTATTGGCTTCGTAGTTTGTCTTCTGAAAAATTCTGTAAAGGTAAAAGAAACTGACTTGAAACATTAACCACGTAAAGCATAGATGCCAACTTTTACTAAAGTTAGATCTATTTTTATTCCTGAAGTGATATCCGCAAAAAGTTGTGCACTTTCAGTTTTGTATCCTCTCTTGGTTGGATCTGTCACTGTGACGGCGCATAAGTTGCTAGAAAACTCGTTCAAACTAAAAGTGCTCCAACCAATTAGAGCAAAGCTGTCGTTGTTTTAGCCAATCAGAAGAAAAACATTCGAAACTTATCCTGCGCTTGGCTTGGTCGGCGTGTTCCTTTCTTCAGGAATGTTTTCTTGCATCAGTTTTGTTTTTACTGTACTGATAGCGCAGATAGCAGCAATTCGGTATGTCCTTTCTCTATTTTAAGCGGCTTTCATTTGTGATTCGAAAATCTTAAACCAAATGTATCACTTTGGCCAAGAAAACACAGCGAACTAATCAGAACTTGAAGCAAATACATGAAACCGCGGGCAAACGTTTACTAGCAAGTTCCGATTGGTTTTGTTTTTAATTATTTTTGGTTGACAAAGTGGTGGGAGTTTTTTGCCCAAACAGAGCGTAGAATAGCAATCGAAGAAAACACGATTTACTTTCGACGATTAATTGAAAACCGCACTAACTCAAAGCTAAAAGGAGATAAATCTAATCTCACTGACCTGACGACAACATTTTCTGGTCACGTGAAGCTGTCTGTGAGGCTCTTTTGTTCGTATTCTCCCAGTCTTCTAGTAAAAAAAAGTGAAATAAAGTTCAGTTGTCATTAAGCATAGCTTGTCCAGATATTACCTTGACTGAAAATCAGATTTAACTGATCTGTTGATACTTGTTTGAAGCATAAAAATAATGAATGAAAGAAATGACGGTAAGATTTAGAACTGAGCAGTGTGAAAGGTCAAGCTGGAGTTGTAATTGATGGCCTAACGTCTTCGTTCTTATTTTACCTCTTTCGACGCGAGGATAGGCCTCTTGGTCACGTGACGGTCCAGGAGAGCCAACGCATCGAATGTTTCTTGTACATTCTGAGACTGAAATGGATGAAACTTGTTAATTGCTACGGAAACGAGTTTTAATCACGCTGGTGTGGTATTCTCGTACCCAAACAAAAGATAACAAATAGAGAATAGAAAGCTAGTATGGCTAATCTAGTAGTGGATAAACTTTTGATCTTGATGACACTTTAGATCCCTTGTTAACAAGAACTTTCTATGAGAACTGAAGCAATTGTTTTTGCCCGGCGGGTGGGGAGGGAAGTTCTTAATTTCTGTAACAGTAGAGAAGCTTACCATTGACGTCGTCTTCTACGTTGTTTGTGCAACTTGTTGTTCGACTGGTATGTAAGGGAGGGGTGGGTGGAGAGGAACTGTATGCTGAATCGACCGATGCCGGCGACATCGCCTCCTCCACCAGGGTATTCCTCAGCAGCATGGGAGCTGTAAGTTCTACATCAAGAGAATTAAAGATCAAATAGTTATCAGTGCAAAAAATATCTCCAACAGACAGATGTACAACAAACGTTTTCCGCTTCCGCTTCCGCCTTCGATATCGTGTTCAAAAGCTCACACTAGCCGCTCCTACTGGTAAAAACTACTTTCGTTTTCGATTCTCTTGAGCTGTATAGAAGCACGGAAAGATAACAAAGGCCCGACGATCGATAGGAAAATGTGAAATTTTGAAATGTCAAAGGTCAAATGTCAAATGCGCATAAACTCCGTCAAAATTCGCCATTATTATGCAATCCTATACTGAGGCTTCCTTTGTACGTGACTTAATTTAGCGTGAAGTAATGATCTTATTTTATCTTATAATACAAAATAACTAACTCTTTTTCCCCCTGAAAATGTAAATGTCAAGAGGAATGTATAGCGGTTCCTTGCTTTGCACAAAATGTGATGTGTTTTAACATGCCGGGACCGATATTCTGACGTTTGACTTAATTTCGTAGGGTTGTCAGTTGTTGAAATATTAAATCTACCTTTTAGTATTACTGAGAAAGTCAACCAAAACCGACTATTTTTAATTGTGAACTCAGGCCGTCCTTTTATTTAGAACGGGCTTTTTGCTGAATTCATAAGCACATTTAAATAATGAATATATGTTTCATATTGAGGTAATTCCCAAGGCAATTTCCTGTCTTAATGGTTCTTTCCCTTATATTTTTTTTTGGGTGGAGTGAATGGTAGGGATTTTAGAAGTACTGCTAAGTAGCTTTCATTCGAATGGCCACGCACTTAAGGATTTCATTTACAGACTCAAAAGTTAGAAACATCTTCTGTTTTATTTTATAAAACATAATAAGCAGTGTCACAAGAATGTAATGCTTAATAGCTTTCACATAAATGGTCACACTAAAAATTAAAGGATTTCATTCCACAGGCTCAAAAGTTAGAGCCACTTTCTATAGCATAATAAATAGCATCACAGGAAAGTACTGCTTAGTAGCTTTCATTTGAATGGTAACACTTAAGGATTTCATCCACAGACTCAGAATTTAGAGCTACTTTGTACAGCATAATCAGAAACAGCATCCCAAGAAAGCACCGTTCAGGACCATGGACTGAAAACTTATTTGACTCATGAAGAGAGGTTTTCAATAGATATTACTTTACTTAGGAATTTTACCTGTTATTGAGGGGATTTGCTGTGGGGCCATCGCTTGAGACATGGTCCTGCCCTGTTGTGCCTGAGTTGAATATAGATTTGCTTGCAATGACTTGCATAGAAAGTGACGCTGAACATACTCTGTGAACCCTACTTTGTCCTCCAAGAAGTCCTGGATCTGAGATGGATAAAAATAACACAAAGTTCAATATTGTGAAATCAATGCACGTGCACAGATGCATTTCTTACCACATTGCGCAATGTTCCAAAAACAAACACATTACCCCGAGGCGGAAGCACTTTCTGATACCGATTTCAATTGAATGTATTCATTTCTTGTATGTATTCACTTCATCTACGGTCTTCAAAGTTAAAACAATTTATTGAAGTAAGAGGGGACTCCGAAACTGAGCTAAACAAAAATAAATTCCCGAAAGAGTGGCTATATTAGTTGACTTATGACACTAGCAGGGGTAGGTCCCAATACTATAATTATCAGTGATTATATGTAAAACTGCTAAATGTCTTTGCCGTACGCGTGGATGAATTCAATCCTACGCGTAAAAGATGGGAGAAATACTATTCTAGTTACTGCGCCAAGAGATTATTGAAAATAAAAGAGGACCATGAGCCAGCTCAGTGTTATTTTGTAGATGCTGCAAATTGGTCGGAAATAAAATTTGATTTAATGACATTAGAGGTGTAAAATGGCGAACTCCGAGTAGACTCGCTAAGACCCCGGCTTTTCATAAAAGCCTAAGCCCTAGACTCTACTCTTCTATCAAACCTGAGCCCAAAGATTAAGAAGGGGGGATTTTTTTAGCCGAGAAACTGCTAAAAGTACCCCATAAAAATCTTAATTAAAAACTTTGAAGACCGTCTTGGTCAAGTCGAAAATACTTTCCTGGTGGCGTTCAAATTATTAAATTCGCGTTAACTAAGACTCTGAACGCTAAGTTTTTAGAATACGAGATTACGACACTATCGTTAATTTTAGTAAGCCCCAGATTCAGAAACCCTAGCCTTTGAAAAAGCTTCCTATAGAGTGGGTGACAGGAAACAAGAATTGGCGAGCAGCAGGAACGGGCATGTGTTCACCTCCCCGTCACAAACTCTTGCTAATCGAGCTATCCTTGCTCCGTTCGCCGATTTCCGTTGAGCCGTGTTTCCTACTAAGGTCTGCTAAGGCTACCAACTCTCTAGTTTTAAGCGCCGAGATTTCAAGACCGGGTTAAAATGATCACAGTTAAGTCATGTTTGATACACTGCCATTCGCAACGCCCCTAATGTTCCCAAACTGCAACTATCAGAAATAATATACACTCACATTAGCAAGTTCCAACTGATCCGTCTTAGCTTGGACATGTGAAGCATCCATGCTGAATCGTACATTAAAAACACCGCGGATATATTCCTTTGTAATTTACTGATAATGGGTCGCAAAATAATAGAGGTTTCTCTTGTCAGCGAGTTTTCATCTTCTGCTCTGTCTGCCCAACATCGCGTGGTTTATATGTACAATATGTAACAATGACGTCAATGGCTTACGTCAGGGATGTCGTGACCCGCCATTAGAACCGTGACGACAGCACGTACATGAACACTGTATTATTTCTATCTGGATGAAGACGTGCGAAAACAGTCTTACACTTCTATCTAGTGCTTTCTGCTTTCTATCTTTCTATTTAGTGCTTACTAGCTGCTTTCTATCTTTTAGTTACACGAATGTGATATGCTGCATTATAATTCTCAAGTCAAGGTGACGACTCTTTGAGAGTGACTTACTACATTTTGGACCGCTGCCCTAAGCATGATAATAAAATCGTCTGCTAAGCTATGTTACGCAATTTAACTCAATCAGTTTTATTGTACTTTTTTGTGCGAGTCGAGAAGTTAACCGGGTTTCTTTGTGCTTTTTAAGACTAATTTGCTTAACATTCTTTTAATTTGTCAACATCATGGCGAAATTCAAAACATCCTCGATTGAGTCAGAGGAGATATATGCATAATGTTCTCAACAACCGAAGTTATACAATTTTGCAGGCCCCCGCATGTCTGCGACTTGATTACTTCAAACGATAACAATGTGTCGTGACTTGGTAAGGGCGTTTCTGTCATTGCGCAATGCGATTGAGCGGTTGAGCAATTCTCCGTGACCACAATCTAAATATAGTAAGGTTTCTAAATATAGCCCCCAACAAATGCATGCAGTCGCGAATATAAATAAAAGACATTTCTTGCCAGCTGTAGCTATTCAGTTCTCAAACATGTCAATTGCAACTGTTCAAGAGATCGAAGCCGTTCAAAGAGACACTTGTTTTATTTAATTTATTTTCCCCTTTTCCTCGGTCGTATTATAATTAAGCTTCTCACTGGAACAGAAGCCCCTTTCCTCGGCGGAGGTTCCACCGTCAACAAATACAAGAACTGATCGACTGAACATCAACGTCGGTGAATCAGACTTACGGACCTGCCTGCATCGAAGCCTGACTGCTAGTGATGATGACTATTGCCGAAACGTCGGTAAATAATTATTTCAGCGTTGAGACTTACGTCATTCGTTTACGCTACTATAACGACATCTTTTTCACTACAGTCTAGACTCAAAGCCGGAGGGCTATAAACAAGCGGGCGTTCTAATCCAAAATCAATACCGTAAAATCCCGGTTTAAAGCCTCCTCGGTTGTAAGCCCAGCGCTTCAACCCCTTGCAAACTTGTACAAGCCAAGGGCTTATAAGCGGGATTTTACGATATGCATATATTCTCACACTGGCCTTCATACCTGTTACAGTGAAACCTCGATTTAACGAAGTGCCAAGAGACTGGGGAAATTGGTTCGTTATATCGAGGGTTCGTTATATCGAGGTTCTTTTCCATGCGTTACACTATTACTGGGCTGAAAAATACCGTTCGTTATACCAAGGACTTCGTTATATAGAGGCTCATTAAATCGAGGTTCCACTGATATGATACAAGTTGTGATAATTTGTTTAAACGTACATCAAGACATTTCGTGTTTGGTGATCATTTCCTTCTTTCTCACGACCTGCATGGCTGGTCATTTATTGCCATTCTAGGGACAAGTTCATCATAGGGAGAAGCTATGATTCATTACAGGGAGAAATTATAGTTCATTATAGGGAGAAGTTATAGTTCATTATAGGGAGAAGTTATAGTTCATTATAGGGAGAAGTTATAGTTCATTACAGGGAGAAGTTATAGTTCATTATAGGGAGAAGTTATAGTTCATTATAGGGAGAAGTTATGGTTCAATATAGGGAGAAGTTATACTTCGTTATAGGGAGAAGTTGTAGTTCATTATAGGGAAAAGTTATAGCTCGTTATAGGGAGAACATGGTTCATTATAGGGAGAAGTTATAGGTCATTACAGGGAGAAGTTGTGGTTCATTATAAAGAGAAGTTGTAGCTCATTATAGGGAGAAGTTATAGTTCATTATCGGGAGAAGTTCATTATAGGGAGAAGATATAGTTCATTATAGGTAGAAGTTATAGTTCATTATAGGGAGAAGTTATAGTTCATGATAGGAAGAAATTATAGTTCATTATAGGGAGAAGGTGTAGTTCATTATAGGGAGAAGTTATAGCTCATTATAGGGAGAAGTTATAGTTCATTATAGGAAGAAGTTATAGTTCATTATAGGAAGAAGTTGTAGTTCATTATAGTGAGAAGTTATAGTTCATTATAGGGAGAACTGGTTATAGTTCATTATAGGGAGAAGTTGTAAGTTCATTACAGGGAGAAGTTGTAGTTCATTACAGGGAGAAGTTAGACAATGGACACTATTAGAGCTTGAAAGGGTAGTAATAACTGCCAAGCTCAAAGTTGAGGGAGTGGGGTCGCTTGCGAATAATTACCCCCTGCATTCAGCCCTCCCCTTTCGGCGCCTGTTACGCAAGTTTTCAGCTCATATACTACCTGTTGAGAAGATTTGATGAAATTGTTTTTTCTTTTTAACTGAAATTTTTGGAAAGTTAAAATATAATCCAGGTGTTGTGATAAAACAAAGCAATTGTTCCATTCATTCCTGTAGTGCACACGTGTGGAGCGCGTGACCTGCTCGTTGTTACGAATCGCGCTTTGGTACAAATCGAGATCGATCTGGGGGAATAACCTGATTAGTAATCAGGTTTTTCTTTTTGTAAAACTACAGTTTTTCTACTTCTCATACCGCTTGCATCGGTTCTTGCCTTTAAATATACCGTGAAGATGCGACAAAAAATGGTGCCATTTTTTGTGGGCTCGCGGTTCGCCTTTTACCTACTAAGGGTGGGCATAACGAGGGTGATCTTTATACTTTTATCCCAACTATGACACAGAACATCAGCGAGAAGTCCTCCTGACTGGACTTCACCAAATGGGACACAAAGAGACTGGACTATTCCAAAAACGGCCTTTCGGAAAGTCTTACAACTCAACAGCTGGTACTCTAACTTCTGACCGTTTCTAATCTGGGAAACAAGGAAGGGTTGTAGGCATGATACAAAAAGTTAATTGTTACAGCTGTTCACTTATTAGCCTGTGGACAGCAGCCATATCCTCTCAAGACTGAATCGGAGTTGGTGCCTGTACAAAAGCTAAACTATTATCGTTTTTAGTGAAATGCAATAATTTTTAATACAGAAGACCACATAATAGACATGGAAGCCACACAAGAAGTCGAAGCAGGGGTGGGCTGGGTGCGGTGGCGTGGGGGGGGGGATGGGCTTTCTTTTAAGTGAGGATACCATTGCCAGACTACACTTGAGGCCGGTACAAATAAACAGGTGCCTGGTCGGCACTACGTCAAAAGGGCGATTTTATTGACTGGCATTGTTATCCCTGTGGCTATTACCGGATAAGATTGTCGGCTTTCATGCGTGTGCTCTCCTAGTACATTTCTCTTAAAAAGTGCTTATGCCGTGTTAAATTTTAGCCCCTCGTTGGATTTGGGAGAAAGGCGGCAATATAAGCACCCTTATTGATGAAAATGGCTGTGAATTACTTTCCGTGAAACGTTTTTTTGAAACAGCGTTAACCAAACGAACACTGAAGATTTGTTTTGTGTTTGTTTTTGTTTTTTTTTTCCAGCTAGCATAATTAAAGGCTACCAAGCTCATGCGATTTGTCGGATTGATTTCCTCTCCTGAGACCCCGGTTTCGTGGATTGTACTTCAGGTACTGTTTCAACAAAATGCATAATGACCGACGTGAATTTTAGAAGCTTGAGCATTCAGTCATAACTTCAATAAAGTTTATGGAAAATCAGTAACAAGGCTTTTTAAAGTTTCAGTCAACAGACCAGCTAGTACTAAGCAATTGAAAAACATTGATAATTGTTAATCAAAACAGTAAATAGAGGGAGGGGCTTCTTACGTAATGAATTACGTAAGTAATTAAAAAAGGAAACTGGCAGACGTAGAGTGAAAGAAACAAAGGCTCCGAGGATGAGAAGAAAAATCGGTCTGTACTGAACCGGAAAAACTAAACTAAGACTGCTGTACCCAAGGTAATCATATAAACGATGATTACAATAAGATACATACAAAGTCTGATTAAAGCTAGCAAAAGCAGTACAAAGCCAGTCGCATTGGAATATAAATTGATACATTGTGTAATCAATCTAAATGTTTTACTCTTGACTGCGTGTGTTTTTCATCATGTCACTAGATGATTCGTCGAGAAGACGTCCACGTAAAAGTTAAAAATATATATATATATACTATGTATGCTGCTGCTTCTTCCGCGAAGAGCGAGAGCTGGAGAGAGTTGCATCTCTTCGAGAGCAAATAAGAGTTGGCAAGAGTATGGGGTTAGAGGACAAGCGAGAACGCGATTTTCAGCGGAGCAGACTGAAACTACCATGAGAACGAGAGAGTAGCCCACGTGCAGAGGTCTCCTATTTCCTTTGCTCCACAGGTCAAACGAGAGTTTTTAACTCTCGCCAACTCTGCTTCTGTTTCCCTCACAGTCTGCCTATCCAAAGGGCGCAGAGGAGTCATATTTCGATTGTTCATATCGATATTGTTGAAAACAAAGCGTCATGTTATCTTATAACGCCTCTGATCTGTTACAATATAATTCCCCATACACCACGTAACTACCGTCCGCAAGAGGAAAACCGCATACAGCAGTTACCGTAGGCGTATCTCCAGAAACTATTTCAGCAGATATCATAACGCTTTGTTCAGTCTCGTTCATTGTCAGTTTGAATTAGCAAGATCGATCTGCGCGATGAATTTAGCCCTGTGAGTATTATGCATAAAACCCTTTTCAGGAATATCATTAATTCGGTGGAATTTGATGTCAGGCTACCCAACTGTAACCATCCGTTCAATGTATAGTCTCCTCTAGGTCTCTGAGACCACTTTTGGTTTTGCGTTTCCCGCTAGAATAAACAACCAAACCAAGCGAAAAGAACTGGCCTGGTCGCAGATCATACGCCATAACTCTATGGTTTTACACACACGCGGATAGCTTGAGCTTTGTCAACGGGCAGATGTTTGGCGCCACTTTGGCCGCCGACGTACCCCCAGTAGATTGAGTGACAGCTTGTATTCTTTTTTATCCCGAGGCGTCATATAAGAAGAATCGCAAATACGTTCGGAGAAAAGCTTATTATTATTCACATCACGTCCGCGCTATTCTCAGAACTGGGAATCTCGATTTCAGTTTCTGTACACCTTCTGTGAATCGTAAGGGAATTTTTCTGAGTCATACGCAAAACCTTTTGAAAAAGTCGAAGCTATTTCCTCTTGCTTATTTTTCAAGAATACAGCACATTGGGGCTTTGAGGCTGTGATTTTCACACAAAATAAACAAGCCTTGGCCTGAAACGAATTTCTTGGAATGAATAAGATATCAGTGTTATCAATTTGTTGATAAGTTTCAGTTTCTGAGAAGGAGCGCATAACATTTTAAAAATAGAATAGCCAATCAAATATGAAAGCGGGAGCTTGAGGAGCATGCGTACTGAAATTCATTACCGAGAAAACTTATTTATCTTTGAGAACGTGCTTCAGTCCTAAGAACGCTTACAAGGTGACAGTTGTGATTGGTCAATGGAACAATGGTATTTCCCCCGCACCCAAATGACGTCAATGATCTTTTGAACTGCATTACGTATTGCTTGAGTTCAGCCAATCAGAGTCGAGAAAAAGTTTATTTTTAGCACAAGAGACAGCCCGTCTGAAAGGGCGCCATATAAACGCGCTCGCGACTTCCAAGCGACTCATTCTGTAGTGTTTTCTCCGAAGGGAAGAGGTTTTAGCAATCGTTATCCGTAGACGAATACGATTTTTCCAGGAGAGCAAAATTTCAGAGACAAATTGTCATTCCTTTGACGTACAAGGTTAGTTTGTTTCACTGACACATATATCTGCTCAATTTTGGCGTGTATTTTGACGTTGCTTTGCTTTGAAGACGAAGGACTCAAAACTTCCGCATTCGGGCGGGAAAGTACTTCGAAGATTTGAAAGATCTTCGTCTTCTTTTGCTGATCGATTTGTTTGCTCTTTCTTCGCAGAAAAGACAAAAATGATCCCACAAAACGTGAACGCTGGAAACCTTCTGAGGCAAGTCGAGGTAAGCAATGGAAGTCAACCAGCTTTTCTACGCTTCAGCTCGTTAAGCGGCGTTTCAGATTTTGAAAACACTAGGTGTTAACTTCTCTTAAACCTAATTTTTGCCTTGTTATACAATGCTTTAAGACTTTCGCCTTTCGAAATACCGAGCTTACAAGCTTACAAGTCCAGTATGCAATCGAACCCAGCAAAATGACTCGAATCGAGGACTTTCTGCAAGCGCCTTCCTGCTAAAACCAGACACCCACTCCCCACTTCGAGGCAGAGAATTCAGTGTTTTCATGCTTTTGTTTTGTTTTCTGTTTCTCGTAGACGTTCAGCAGTCTCTTCCAGCTGAACCCAATCACTCAGTTGAGCATGCTTCATGCCGCAAATCAGCCTAGAGTACCTGAAGCCACCCCAGTGCCAGGATTCGAGAAGCCATCTCTTCTCGTCCCCATGAAACTGACAACGCAGGATATCGCAGCAGGTAAAGATCGACGAAGTTTCTTCATGTATCGTGAAAAGAAAATTTTTCCATCCGAAAGGCTTTCATTTTCGGTCGTTTTGGGCACTCACACGAAAGCGGAAAAACTGAGTTTTCATGCTGACGCTGAATAACATCCTGTTTTGGTTTGCTTTCTTGCAGCTTTCGATTTCCCGCAGGGATCTTACTTTGACGAATTAATGTCAACGAACGTGGGTCCAGGATCTGTAGATGAATTGTTTGAGGGCAGGCAATTCTACAATCTCGATCAAAATGGTAAGTTTAATTTCTTGTTTCTGTTTTGTGCCTTGTAGAGAGAAGACACATGGCAACTCGCCAAGTCAGATGAAACCACGTTGTTGTCGTCATGTTCTATTTAGTGCATTATGCTAATCTGGTTTCGAAACATGTCGTGGTTTGTAACTGACACCTGTCTGTAGTTGCTTCCTTTCGTGCTAATTGATTGAACTGTTAATGGATTTTGCTTGGCTGACAAAACACTTATCTCCTCCCCCATACATTTTTGTCACATGCATTTGCTTGATCATGAGTGGGTAAACAAAAATAGTTATTTATCAATACAAGGCACTGTGGGAGTGAAGGCTTTAAGACTTCCGTAGTTGATTCATGTCGAGGGAGGTATTTAATATTATTCTTTCTTCTTGTTTTACAGATTTCGATCAACTCCCCGACCCAACAGTTTTTGATGAGCTTCCAGATGACCTCCCCAGTGAACCATTCCAACGCAACTTTACAGCACTGAGTGTGAAGGAAGAAGTGAAATCTCCAGTGTCCTGTGACTCACAGTCAGTCTTCAGCTACTCATCTGCCAGCCCTCCTTACAGTCCATCAATCAGTGAAGCTGGTTCCCGTGATTACAGCACTGACGAAGGCATCCAGAGCGATTTCAGTGACTTTGAAGGTACAACAAACCTTTTAGTATGATATTCTTTCCTCTATCCTCAAAGCTATCCAGGTGCTTAACAATTATGTGAGGATAGAATCATTTTGTTAATTCCCTTTGAAGGCTTACTGGTTTCTTTGTTACTAAATGGGATTTATTTCTATTTATTTCAGAATTCCTTGAGACAATGAGTTCACAGGGTTCACCTCTGTCGATATCTGAAGAGAAGCAGCCATTACCCCATGTTAAAAATGGTAAGATATGCTTTATTTTGCTTGACAATCAACGTAGTTTGAAGTTATTTGTTGTAATAATATGATGGATGAATGAACCTTTCTCGTATTTGACTTCCTTTTTTTCCCTCACAGAACCAATTGATGCTACACCACGCAAGGCAACACGAAGAAAGCGTGGACCCAAGCCACCAGTTAAATATCGAGGTAGGCAAAGTTGAATATTTTTGTGGGTGGTAGGGGAGGGGGAGGAAGGTTAGTTAATCCATTTCACTTTTCACTGCTTTGTTACTATCAATTTTTGAATTGTTTCTTATTATTTTGTTTTATCTTCTTGTTTTGTTATAGGTGATGGTCCAATTCAGCTGTGGCAATTTCTGCTTGAGCTCATCATTGATCCAGCATACTCCCAGCTGATCAAGTGGACACATGATGAGGACTACGAGTTCAAAATCCTGCAACCCACGACTGTGGCCAAGATGTGGGGGAAGAAGAAAAACAAACCAACAATGAATTATGAGAAACTTAGCCGTGGCCTCAGGTACTACTATGGGAAGAGTGTCATAGAGAAGGTTCATGGAAAGAGATACGTGTACCAGTTTATGTGCGACATCCCCAAGATACTCGGCTATGACCCCATGGTGAAGAATGAAGAGTTCCTAGAGGAGGCTGTGTGTGGAGAACCTGTAATGTCGACAGACGTTGATGATCTGCTTTCTCTGTCTTCAGTTGAAGATAGTTTCTTTGCTGGATCTATCGACTTCAGTGCACTTTACTAGTTCTGTTTTTTTTTTCTGTTGATAACCCACACGGTGTTACTTCGGTAACGTTTTGTAGCTTGTATCAAGCATTCAAATTGGCAGTTAGTCAATTTATTTAGAATCATATTGATTCTGTCCCCAATTAAAAGTTTGAGAAGCGAATTATATAATCTCTACAGAAAGAATGTTCTTTTTAGGTTGTGTAGTTTACTTCTTAAAATTTTTCTACTATGCATACTGTGTATGCACCAAATCAGACAGGTGAAGACTGGAAGTGCTCCTCTGTGAGTGAGTCTATCATGAATGTACATTCCCCAGGTCAAAGTTTTAATTCTTAAAGTTTTGTCACTTGACATAAGCTGTTATTTCATAAGTTGCCAATAACAACAACATTTAGAAAATAGTAGTTGAAAAGAGAAGTGATATGTGTTGCTTCTGAATATGCTTTGTAAATGCTTAACTAATGGTTTCAAAAAAATATAGTGTTGTCGATAACATTCCAAAGTGTTTCGAGGGAAGAGTGATATGTGTCACTCAGTGTATAAAGTTGTGTTTCTCAAGTTACAAGAATGTTTATAATTAAGTTTTTCAAGGTGGAAGTAATAAGTGTTGCTTCTACTTTCAAGAAATGTTTGTAGATACAGTTGGTCATATTGATTTGAGTTGTTCAGAATTTATTGCTACCTGGTAGCTGTCAGTGTGACTAAGCTAAGTATTGTAAAGCTCTCCAAGGCTATAGAAAATAAAATGCATTTAAAATGTCAATAAAGTTGTCAGTGTCTGGTTTTTCAGTGGTTGGACAAAGTGGGGAAACTCACAAAACACAAAAACAAGACGAATCAAGAGAAGGAAATGGAACCCTAAAAACGGCCAATGAATGAACCCCTTCGAAAACTGAGTGTACTTGCACAAAGTCCCCGTTTCAGTTTTCAAACTAAGAAGACGGCACCACACAAAAGTATTGCACAGGCGTTTTCATTTTGCTGCCATGATCCACAGACTCGAAAGGAAGAACCACTATCAGAGGCGCTGCTGCTTTCAGTTCAAAATTTCTCCCACAGACTGGAAGGTGAACCACCTCCCGAAAATATAAAGTACTCGGTAGTTTTCATTTCACTGGCCACGCCAAGATTTCATCCACAGACTCGAAAGTAACGACCACCTTGTACAGCATAACAAAATGCATAACAGGAAAGTACTGCTCAATAGCTTTCATTTGAATGGTCGCACTTTAGGATTTCATCCACAGACTCGAAATTTACAACCACCTTGTGCAGCATAATAAACAGTACCACAGGAAAGTACTGCTCAATAGCTTTCATTTGAATGGTCACACTTCAGGATTTCGTCCACAGACTCGAAAGTTACAACCACCTTGTACAGCATAATAAACAGCACCACAGGAAAGTATTGCTCAGAAGCTTTCATTTGAATGGTCACACTTCGGGATTTCGTCCACAGACTCGATAGCTACAACCACCTTGTACAGCATAATAAACAGTGCCATGATAGGAAAGCCTGCTCAGTAGGACTCATTTGAATGGTCACATTTCGTTGATAGACTGAAAAGTTAGAACCACCTTGTAAAGGAGTGAGTACCTTAACTGCACAAGAGGAAAGTATGCCCAAGCTTTTAGGATTTCACCCTGGAGACTCAAAACTTAGAATTAAGCAGGAAAACCTGTTCAGTAGCTCTGACTGCTTCACTGGTCACACTTTAGGACGTATCCACAGAATGAAAAGTTAGAACCACCTTGTACAGCAAGTAAACTGCACCGGGGAAGAGTACGCACCGTAGCTTTCATTTGAAAGACTACCCTTTAGGATTTCATCCACAGACTCAAAAGTGAGAACCACCTTGTACAGCAGTGAGTAAATGCACACTTTAGGATATATATATATTCTGACCACCCTATTCAGAAGAAGAAGAAGAAAAAAGAGATTGCTTAATGCTCAATACTTTGGAACGATTTTGCGTTCAGTCCTTCCTCAAATTTTGTCTCATCTTCTCCCGGGCCAATGTCCGTCCTCTCCACTTTGGTTGCCTCACCCCTCCCTGCCGATTAGCCGTTGGGTCGCTTTTCGTTTCCAGGGATTCTCTCTCCTTGAAACGAGGTTGAGTGAAAGAGGAAGTTGGTGTGACGTCATATCCAGTTTATCGCCAGGTGTAGCACGCTTGCTTTTCAAACTTTCGACGTGGGAAGAAATCTTGCAAAAAGTACAAGAACAGTTTGATTTTTCGTATGAAATAACACCTAAATCACACGATCAGTCCATTTAGTGGCGTTTAATGCAAAAAGAAGGATCGATCTGGTGGAGAATTTAAGGCAGCTTCCGGCGGAAAGATGATTCAGGTAAAATCGCGCTTCGCGTCGCATTTCGTTGAGCGGAAATTGCTGTTTCCATTACCTTTCCTTCTTTTCTGATCATAATACACGAGACAGTTCGATAGAAGTGCAGTATTGAGATACTTGCTCAGTTTCTAATGATCTGTTGTGCTTTTACAGCGTTCTTGAAGCGTTAACTAGCGACAAAGGAAGTGGTGTCGATCCTTCGCGCTCGCATTAGTAAACAGGAAAGGCAAGCATTGGGCATTGGACGTCTTGCCGAGCGCTGTGCAACGAAAGATAAAGTTGCAGGTATTATTTACTCATAACTGCAACCTATGTAACAAGCCAAACTCTTGTGTACAGCTTACATGAGTTTCTTTTTCGTTTAATTAGTGCAATCGTTTCCTTGAAATACTTTATGTACTTCAAAGGAAGTGAGGCAGATGGAATCGAACCTTTATGGCGGGAAAGCTGCCATCAAATGTCCTTTTTGTCCGTGCAGTTAGTTAAAGTATTCCTTGCGATTCTGATTGTGACTTTAGAGAATGACATGTAGTGTTGAAAGATAATTGAGTATCAACTGCATAGGCCTTTACTCGACTATGACCATTAAAAATACTCAGCGAGAGGTTTTTTCAATTTAATTTGGCTTGTTGACATAAGGTTTAAGTGAAGAAACATCACTAGTGTAGTGGGGTTTGTACCTATTAAACTACACAAATTTTTATGCCTTTACTTTTGATGTAATTTTAAACTATTACATGTAGATTCCAGTCAGTAATATGAAATATTATGACTTGTTCTTGTATTGTAAGAGCATCATACATTTGTATTTTTGGTAATAAGATCAAGTATAATATATATTCTTTGCATGCATGTAGGCAGTACTCATATTATGTTAGAAATTTGAAGATTTTAAATTAAAATCTTAATTTTATATCATGCAAACTTTTCCTCAGTTTCTTTGCTCTCAGAATATCTGTGAAAATTACTGTAATTTCAATAATAACATTCCAAAAGTTTCCTTCTGATTTATTATGTCTGGGGGATACTTGTAAGATAAAGACAGTGTAATGTTCTTTCACTGTCTGTGTTTTTCTGTGATAAACTAAAATTTGATAGCGATAGCACAAGCTAGCAGATGTAATTAACATTGACTTTCTGTCAAAAGAGTATTCTGATTTTTAATATGGTCTCTATTTTTGCTTTTGGGACTTGTTTTGCAAAAGTAATTTGAGCAGGCAGGGGTGAGAGGGGGTTTTTTCCTTATGTAAGCCACCAAGGTATGCTGGATCCTAAAGGGTATGGTATTGTGCCATGTCAGTCTAAAATAGGGCACATTTTGCACAGTAAAAGTGAGGATTTTAAAGTTAAGATGAAACAGGGCACAAAGAATCAGAACTGTGAGTCTGGTACCTGGCTCCTAGCACAATTTGGCACAATTTGTGTGCTATTTATAATGACTATCGTGCGCTATAAGTGTTAAATATTATTATTATTATTATTACTGTTGACCACTGAATCATGTTAAGTGGACTTAAGGCTGATTTACATGGTACAATTTGGTTGCATGCGATGTGCTTAGGTTATGCTTACAACACGAATCGTGTCGTGTAAGTTAAACCTATAACATCCTTATGATAGTTGCATACAACGCAAAAAATGTCATAAAATATTAAAACATGTTTTAAAACCCTATGACAGTTGTAGCCAGAATCAAAATGTTAGAATGACGAGTTTTGTATGATCTTTGCCTGACACAAGCAGCGCACGCTACAAAAGTCGTATACGACAGTCGTAAGCAAAAGTGGTAAAGTGTAAATCGGCCTTAAAATGTACCCTATAATGTCCTGACTTAAATGTGCTCTTTAATTTCCTTGAAGGTTGTTAGTCGTCTTAGGGACACATCCTGTTAGTGAAATGGATCCTGAGGGGGGTACCCAGGACAACGTCACTGTACAGTTGCAGTGCAGTGCATCAAGCTCTGCTGAAGAAGTGAGGAAACTCCTGGAGGAGAAGCTAGATAGGCAGCTGGATGGTTATGTGGTGCTGTTTAACAACACTGAGGTAACCTCAAAATTTTTCCATTTCCTTCAAAGTGTACCCACATGTAACCTCAAAAATTTTGTTTTGCTTAGGTAATATTCTGCACCTGTCTCAGATATTTTAGGCCCTTTTCTCAATATATTTCTCAGAAATTTCACTCTTAATGGGCCTTTAAAGTAACGAAAACTGGTCATCATTTGATTCATGACCGAGCAAGTAGGGGCATGGTGCATGGGTCTGTTCCTGAAATGATGTCACAAACTGTTTTGCATTGCAGTAGTTCTTTGAAAATAGTGATGCAAAGCACTTTGTGACATCATTTTAGGAATAAACCCATGCCATTTGCTAGCTCAGTTGTGGATCAAATATCCACAAGTTTAAGTAAGTTTCACAGCCCAATAAAAGTGAAATTTCCAGGAGAAAAAGGCAATTTATAGTTGAGACAGGAGCAGAGATTTATTTTAGCCCAAAATAGTTGTGCTACTGTATACAATGTACATATAGAGTGAACTTAGATTATGTTGGAGACTGTGCTTGACTTATGTAATCTTTGTTCACTCGTGTGCCGATAATGAGAACTAATTTAGGTTTTGAGTTTCCTGCGTGTTGATCAAGATAAGACTAGGGCATGATTGACAGGATTGCGACAGTACATTAGTTAAGTAAACATGAGTATCGATTATAGCCTTTTATATCACTAAGGTTTTTGACAAGTCAGATCATGGAATTATTCGATCGGGAGAAGAACTAAGTTGTAAACCAAGAGAGACGTGAATAAACCAGTGAAGTATGGGAATCCTTGCGGACACTATAGTCTCATTTCCGAAAATTATAACCAGTCAAATGTATCATGGATTGTTCATGTTGTACTGGTCTATGCCATTTTTATTTCAAAAATATGATTTTTTTCATTGTTAGTGTTTGTCACATTTTTTTTGCAGAGAAACTCTTTATAATGAATGTTTAGGGACTAGGAAAACTTGTTTATTTCAATGGGGGTTCATCATAAATGAAATAAATTTGTGCATTTTAGCCCCAGCTTTAGGGCCGATGTGAATTCTCTGTTTTTAATAGTATTAAGTTATGACTTCCTTGCCACTCTCCTGTACTACTTTTGAAATATATTGAAGAGGACACTTGAGATGTTTGAAAGCTTCCTAAAAATTCCAACAGTGCATTTTTTGTTGAATTTTTTGATAGCTTACAACTGTTCAAGAGATTCTGAAAGATCAAACTCTTATGGATCAAGACAGTGATCAGATGATGCTCACTGTGGTTTTAAATGGTAAGTCACTCCAATATATTTAATACACTCAAACCTCTCTGTTCAACCACCTCCCGTTAGTAACACTTTTCCAAAATACCAACATTTTCTCAGTCAAATCACTGTTGTTGGAATGTCATGTAGGTGACCCCCTCTTGTAAGCTACTGCGGCCACTTTTTGGGCTGACAGTACAAAATTTTCTATTGTTTTGACCTCCAGTTTACAAGCAACCATTTGACACGTGATGCATCACCTCACCGGGTGGAAATTTTGTATAGAGTTAGGCTGTACAACCCTAACAATGTACCTGTGACACCTGGTTTCCACTTAAGTCAAGCGTATTGAACTCTCAATTTGTGACCATGAATTTGTACTTTGTTTCAGGTTATTTGCCTATTTGTGTATGGATCAGAGAAAACAATGTTCTGAAACTAGCTACACGTAAACTAAGAATAAAAATTTTGACCTCCTGAGGTCTGACATCTCGTAAGCAACCACTTAAGTTTAACTGGTGGTAAACAGTGTATTAAGAGATCAAAGTATGCTAAGCTAAGAAATCTGTTGTTTATGTTTCGCTGGACCTACAGTGTATATAATTATGAGAAGGAATTCTCAGAATTCAGTAAAGTCACAGAATGACACTAGCAATAAATTATTAGTTATCATATATTCATATATATTTTTAATATTTACACTGTAAAGTAGGTCACATTTCAGCCAGCCCGGGGGCTGCAATGATTTTACTTCCTACTAAAGCTATCTAAGGTCACAGAAATTAATGCTTCAAGAGACCTATTCAAATGTTGAACCTCATAGTGACAGGAAACGAGGGTTTCCTTGGCAAATTGTTTTGTGCCATGTTTGTCCTTCTAGACAGTGAAAATTAAATGTACAATGTATTTGGCAATATTAATAATTTTTTACTGTGGGAAATCTTGTAGCGCTTCACTGAAGAATGTGTTGTTCCAGAAAATATTCATACTCCCCCCACATATAGTTTTTTTTGGTTTGAACCCCCAGGCCTCTGGAAATTCCAGTTTAGGCTCATACTTTCCTTTAAAAGTTTTGGCCTCTGAAACCCCCTTCCCCCTCGGAATTTCTAATGACCCTCTGTGGTGGAGGTATGGATATTTTTTGGAACCACACAATAAACCCTGGATATTTACCGTAAACACCGGCGTATAAGCCGCACTCGCAGATAAGCCGCACCCCGAGTTTAGAAGCTCAAGATTTGGAAAAAAGATTTTTTTGTCAAAAAGTCATAGCCGAGTCATTTCATTTAATGAACATATTGGCAGAAGTGAAGTCCTTTTCACTATGGATCGGTGATTCAATTTGTAGTCTGAATAAGACTCAAACACACATTTTAATCCCTATAACAAGTATCAAAAAGGTATGTAAACGTATTTGAACACAAGACCCCTTTCCCCGATGAACTTTTCCCCAGCATTTTTCCAGTTAAAGCTATTCAAGTCCAAAAATTTGTGAGTAAGTTCGTTCGGCCGTTCGGTTGTGTAGCTTGGCTTAGTAGCCAGGCATTTGATGAGAAGAGAGAAAACTGGTGACAAGTGTTGTCGCTTCGTTCATTTGCAAAGCAAACTGAAATGGAGGTTTTGGCAATTTCTTCAGCTGTTCGTGGCTTGTTTACAAGGATATTTGGAAGCCATCCATCTGTGACAAACTCGCCTGTGAAAGGGAGTTCGATAATTGCTTTGACAAATTTGCCATCAAAGTTGTCAACAACAGAGAAACAGAGATATATTCATAATTTCATCTTCATCTTTCCCGGGTATATTACGAACCAATTTAATGACCAGCTCCCAGTTGGCTTGTTAGCTCAATTGGTTAGAGCGCTGCACCGGTATCGCAGAGGTCAGGGTTCGAATCCCGGCAAGCCTGAGTTTTTCAGGCTTTCTTTTCGCAACTGCATAAGTTGCGTTAATAACTGCGAGGATCTTCTTTCCATTTATTTCTTCATTCCGCAGTTCAAATATATGAATTTCATATATTCATAATTTCATCTTCATCTTTCCCGGGTATATTACGAACCAATTTAATGACCAGCTCCCAGTTGGCTTGTTAGCTCAATTGGTTAGAGCGCTGCACCGGTATCGCAGAGGTCAGGGTTCGAATCCCGGCAAGCCTGAGTTTTTCAGGCTTTCTTTTCGCAACTGCATAAGTTGCGTTAATAACTGCGAGGATCTTCTTTCCATTTATTTCTTCATTCCGCAGTTCAAATATATGAATTTCATATATTCATAATTTCAACAGAGAAACAGTGGGCCATTTACCACGCAAGTTCTCGAAGATAGCGTGGTACCGCCGTGACCTTATTTTGGTGTTTTGGGAATGATTCATGAAAAATTACAGATTTTTTTCCAGATGTTCTCGTAGATAAGCCGCATCCCCGATTTTTAGCGAAATTTTAGGGTAAAAAGGTGCGGCTTATACGCCGGTGTTTACGGTACATATGTACATGTAATAACAAATTCATTCTGTTTCTTTTTAATACTCAGATGAGACTCTTAGAATAGAAATCACCTGTATCCAGTCCGTGAATGCAATAGAAGGTTTGTTATGAACAAATTATCAAATGTAGCTATCAAATTCATTCTCTTCTAAGAGAGACTTCATAATATTACAATTTGGATTCATTTTTCCAGAAAATCAAGAACAAACAGCATCAGAGAAAGAATTCTCATCAGTTAACAGCATAGCCTGAGGAAACAGCCAATGTTTTACAAGGTCGCCACTTGAGCCCTCACAAAGCGATGTCTGAGTAACGAATGTAGAAATTCCATACTGATGACATTCACTACCCAGATCTTGGTAGTGCTTCTGATTGGTTGAAAGAAAATTCCAACCAATCAGAAGCACTACCAAGATCTGGGTAGAGGCACGTCATCAGTATGGAATTTCTGTGCTCATTACTCAGACGTCGTTTTGCGAGGGCTCAAGTGGCGACCTCGTGAAACATCGGCTGTTTTCTCATGCTATTAACAGCATAATTTTTTTTGAAACAGTACCATGCACAAGACCAGAAAGCACTGTTCAGTAGTTTTTAGTTGTTAACCTTTTAAGCACTAACAGTCATGTGATGAAAATGAAATTTCTCTTTATGTTATCACTTCTATTTCAAACATTCAAGTGATGAAAATAAAGGAAGTGATTACCGAGGATGAGATGTCTTGATGTTTAGACAAATTCTCGTTACTAGTTCCATAAGAAATGTATGGAGAACAGTAAGGAGAATGTGCATTTTCATATCAGGGCTTCAAGGATCAATTAAATAAGACATGCTTAAGGATATCATCCACAGACCATCTAATTCTGGTACAATTTTGAAAACAGTTAACAGTACAATGTCGTACAGTTACTAATAGAGCGGTTTTCAATTGAGTGTCGAAAGTAATTCGCGTTTTGCTTTGGTTTTGCTTTACTTCGCTCTGTGATTGGTTAAAACATCTCGCGCCACTTTCTCAACCAATCAGAAGTAAAACTCAAACCAATCGCGCCTTGCTCGCACGCGTTTTCCCGCGCTTGGCGCTAGTGACATGTATTTGCTTCGAGTTCTGATTGGTTCATTGGATAATTTGTGTTTGTTGTGATTGGCTGGGATAATTACTTTGGTTTTGGTTTTACGACACTCATTTGAAAACCGCTCCATTAAATAATTAATTAATTAATATAAGTACATGTAATTAATTTATTTTTGTTGTTGTTGTTGTTGTTTTCTGCATCAGCGGTAGACGTTCTCCCACTTTCAGTTGTGGAACCTGCAGCTACTGATGAACCACCCAAGAAAAGACGACGGCCATCCTCAGGATCTACTGCTGGAAAAGGTATGTAAACTAAACTGTAAGATGAAATTTATTGACAAACTTGACCAGGCTGTATATTTATAAATATATAAAATTATATACATATCAGGGCTGTTATTAAGTTTTTAATCACCTGTTGTCTTGTTGATCTTTACCCCTGTAAAAAACTTGTTGCTTTTGTGAGTAAATTGAAGGGCTGAGAGCATAACCGTCTTATGTCGAATTTTAGGCCGTTTTTCATTTTGCTCAAAACTGCCTGAATTTTTGCATGTGACCTTCCCTTCACTCATAGAACATTGATTTTCGCTTCGTTTTCGAGAAAAACGAGGCCAAAAAGTCAAGCCGGCGTAGTTTGTAAAACAACAGAAACAAAAGAAACCAGAGTTCTTTGTTTCTGTAAACAATGAAATGAACGCAACGAAGCAGCAAGAAAGCTGCTTTTCGAGTGATTATCTAATTAAATTACTGATCGTTGCATATAAATTATTGTACCAACAAGAGGCAAGTTCACCCATAACACTGACGTCCCATCAAGCCTACTCGACCACGTCAGGTGTTACGGGTGACGGCCCTTAATGACAGCCCTGTATAATTAAATTAATTGTGTTTTGTCCTTACATATCAATCTTGAAGTACATGTACTGTAGCAGCATTTCTATGGTATGCTTTTGCAGTAAGGCTGGCACAAAATTAATAAGGGAAGTACAGTCAGAGGGACTTGTTTTAGGGACTAGCCCTTGCAACAGGTTGTACAGCTGACAGCTAAACTGACCAGACCACTCACAGGGACTTGTTATAGGGACAAGTCCCAAGTAATGTTTGCACAAGGTGTGATCGAGGAGATCATATGGTTTGATTTTGAGTGGTTGTTTTTTTAAATTTGGTTGCATAGAGTATAATGTACAGTAGCTGCCTGGAAAGTACACATAAGGGGATTTTTTATGCAAAATTTAAAAGGACAAGTCCTTGCAATGTGTTGCACAAATCTGAACCAGTTTGAATTTGTGGGACAAGTTATTCACAAGGACCTTGAATTTCAGTCCAGCTACTAGATTTTTTCATGAAAATGGGTACATTATATTTTGCTTGAAGAAACTTGGTCTCTGGGACTTGCTGGCAGGACTGGCTGCAGGGACTAGTGTTCTTGTGTTTGCTCTTAAAGCATGATTGGGAATGTGGCTGTTTTGAAAACATGTTCCCTAGCTTGAAGCTTCAGGTCCCATGGTTGGAAATAGTGTTTTGTTAGTTAAACCAATCTTCAAACCAATCCTCCCACCCACTGCTGTTCTCTTTCATATATATTCCTATCAAAAATAATGGGAGGAGGGTGCTGAAGGGGATTTGCAGCAGCCTGAATGATCACTGCAAATTAAATTGTCCAAATGTTATGTTTCAGGCATTGCTACATCTGTTCAGTCACCAACATCATCCCAGCAAGTACCAGTCATCAGCTGTGCTGCTAGCACTGAAAGTGAGCAAACATTTTCCTGTTTCAAACTCCCAAGATTGCCTTAACTTTAAAATTCAAGACAAATCCCAAATTTCACTTTGCAAAATACTGTCTTATAATGTCTTATATGAAATATTGTACTGCTGAAGAGGTTTCATTTGAATGGTCACACCATATGATTATTATTTTCATCCACAGACTCAAAAGTAATAAATAACACTTGTCGAAGACATTGTATACTTGTCAATCTCAATATGCACTAAAAATTGTTACCCGGTAAGGGTAAAAGTTACCCAGTGTTAACCAATCAGAGCGCGGCAATTCTAAAGCCGTCTCCGGCGAGTAAACTTTACCTTCGTGGAGTAAACTTTACCGCCGTCAAAATACCAGATGTTTGTGAAATAGCGTTCATCTAGCGTCCAAACGCATAAATAACGTGGATAACCTTTTAATTCCGATTTTCTAAAGCGCATTGGAGTGTTCTTGTGGAAATAAACTCTCAAATCTAAATTTTCTATAGAGAGTATGGCGGGCTCTTTTCTGTAGTGAATGCCAACCCCAGTAACAATTACCCCGTAAACATTTCTCCCGCAAAAACAAGCCAGAGACGTTATGTTTTAGAAATAGCAGTTTCTTCACGGTTAAACGGATAAAACATTAGATGTTCTTGAAATTTCATCTCTCTTAGCGCAATCCACCTATTTTTCTTGCTAAATTAAACGTTTAAATCCATACATTCAAACAGAGCATGGCGGGCTTGGTACATCCTGTGAAGGTCACAGAAGTATATCAGCCAAATTACCTACTGTGCACGGGAAACATTACCGCAATCAAAAACACGTCAAATATCATTCAAGTAATTTTTTTTAGCTGGCATTTTTAATGATCTATTAGTTTGCAACAAATGTGTACTAAATAATGTTGACATGCTTTGCAATTCGTTCTGTAGGAGACAATCAGGAGTATTTTATTAGAAAATTCTCTAATGAGAGCGCGGCGCGATTCGTGACCTGTCTGGTTACAACTCCGTATCCCCAAGGGACTTGCACATGTAAGCCGATTCGAGGAAATATTTTTGGGCAACAGTTTGCGTCCGACAAAAGGAGGGGATAAAATCCATGAAATCTCTCAAGGCGTTCAACCCATATTTCATAGACAGTATGCATATTTCATAAACTACTATTTAACAATTAGATTATTCGCTCTCGATTTCTAGTTGATAGCTGATGAGGCCGAAATATAATTTTAGTCGAACTGCACGGTCCGGCGCTGATCGACAATTGTGACAGATTCAATGTTTACATTACCTACCGCAGCAACGATCAGGGTGAATAAACTGCTTCTACACCTTCGTATGTTTTTATGAGAATTGGTTATCTCGTTCGTTATCCTTTCTGGGTAAACTTTACCTCGCGTTTTACATTAAAATTTCTTAACTTCTGCTCCTTCGCCAGGCAAACAGACGGATACAATTTACTTGAGATTGTTTTCTTACAGGTTGCTTTCGTATCCTCATGGATTCACTGCGTGCGGCTTTGCAAAGAGAGTCTCACACACACACAAAATTATTCTTCGTTTAACCGAGATATGTGACGGTAATCAGATGTTCTTGTTTGCCATTTTCTTTTAAGTCATTTCTTACGGTCATCGTTCGCCGAATTTGTTTAGGATTCCAGCCACGAGTGTGTCGAACATTCGCGGGAAAAACATGCACTAGGATCTGCCACTTCTTCAATACGATTGCGACTGTTCTACTCACGAACCGTAGAAATAAGTCGACAACTGAAGTCGAGAAAAACGGTTTGAGTTTTAGAACGTTCAAGAATGTTAGGAAGCTACGATCATACGAAATCGCTGGTGTTGGCGAGAGTTTAACGCAAGGAGCAAGTAATTATTTGCCGGACATCTTGGTGAGTTCATACATTTATAATCACATTTATGAAATGGTTTCTTAGCATAATGAAACTTCAAATGTGTTTGTAAATATTGTTATTGCTCGTGTCGTTGTAATGTTAGTTTTCGAGCTCTTCCTGTTTTCGCACTCAATGCACAACAGAATATAGTGCAGGGAAGTGTGTGACTAAATATTCAGAACTGATTTTTCCTGCTCTAGCAACTTCGAATCACACATTTCTTGCCGAGATTGTTTATTTTCACTGCTAAGGCTTTTCAGCCGCTGGCAGTCAACACTGAAATGGCTAAAGTAATTTAAAGAGTAGTCAATTAAGAAGTAAAAAACTCACAAGCGCGATTGGAAAATGAAATAATTTTGTGTGTACACGTGTGTATTGACTCTCTTTGCAAAGCCGCACGCAGTGAATCAAAGATACGAGGATACGAGAGCAACGTGAAAACAGTCTCAAGTAATTGTATCCGTCTGTTTGCCTGGCGAAGGAGCAGAAGTTAAGAAATTTAATATATTACGGGAGGTAAAGTTTACCTAGAAAGGTTAACGAACGAGATAACCAATTGTCATGAAAACATACAAAGGTGTAGAAGCAGTTTATTCACCTTGATCGTTGCTGCGGTAGTTAATGCACAGGTAACCAAAGCGTAATATGAGAGTTTGTATGGAGCTGAAATTCGATGGAAAATAATCGGCGGTTTTCCGCCGAAAATACATTAAAATCGAAATAAAGTTTAAAAAACCTTACCTGTTGTGTGTTTGCTGTGTTTTTATCGCTTTTCCGAGCTTCCGGAGGCCGTTTTGGGCGATTTTCTGCTTAACGGTCGACGCGACGGCATGTCACGTACTAAAGAGAGCTAAAGGTAGGAAAACGGGAATTCAAAATTGCCAACCGACACTCGAGGTCCCGATCAAAATACCCGCTAAAAATCGATTCAATCGAAAGTCAGCGCTTCAAAACCACAACACATATCAAAAAGGATAAATCTCCTACCTTTCTATGTGATTCAATCGTCAATTAGTCTATCTCTCGAAGTACAGCCCTGCATTAAAAACGAACTAACTTTTCGAAATCGCCGCCATCACAAGCTTGTAAGGAAAAGAGGGTCAAAACTAACGGTCAAGCCTGGGACAAAGCGCCAAATTTCGCTCCACCGGGGGACGACATGAGTGACTTCTGTGTCGCCAAATGCCAAACTCACCCCCTCTCTGGTAAATCAAGTGTTGTACCGCTCAAATTTCGGCGGGAAATCGCGCGCGGGTCGCATTCAGGTATAAAACTTGACTTACCGGAGAGAGGGTGAGTTTGGCATTTGGCGACATAGAAGTCACTCAAGTCGTCCCCCGGTGGAGCGAAATTTGGCGCTTTGTCCCAGGCTTGACCGTTAGTTTTGACCCTCTTTTCCTTACAAGCCTGTGATGGCGGCGATTTCGAAAAGTTAGTTCGTTTTTAATGCAGGGCTGTACTTCGAGAGATAAACTAATTGACGATTGAATCACATAGAAAGGTAGGAGATTTATCCTTTTTGAAATGTGTTGTGGTTTTAAAGCGCTGACTTTAGATTGAATCGATTTTTAGCGGGTATTTTGATCGGGACCTCGAGTGTCGGTTGGCAATTTTGAATTCCCGTTTTCCTACCTTTAGCTCTCTTTAGTACGTGACATGCCGTCGCATCGACCGTTAAGCAGAAAATCGCCCAAAACGGCCTCCGGAAGCTCGGAAAAGCGATAAAAACACAGCAAACACACAACAGGTAAGGTTTTTTAAACTTTATTTCGATTTTAATGTATTTTCGGCGGAAAACCGCCGATTATTTTCGATCGAATTTCAGCTCCATACAAACTCTCATATTACGCTTTGGTTACCTGTGGTTAATGTAAACATTGAATCTGTCACAATTGTCGATCATCGCGGGACCGTTGTAATGGGCATACTGTCTATGAAATATGGGTTGAATGCCTTGAGAGATTTCATGGATTTTATCCCCTCCTTTTGTCGGACGCAAAATGTTGCCCAAAAATATTTCCTCGAATTCTTACATGTGTAAGTCCCTTGGGGATACGGAGTTGTAACCGGACAGGTCACGAATCGCGCCGTGAGATGTAGAGAATTTTCTAATAAAATACTCCTGATTGTCTCCTACAAATGAATTGCAAAGCATGTCAACATTATTTAGTACACATTTGTTGCAAACTAATAGATCATTAAAAATGCCAGCTAAAAAAAATTACTTAAATGATCTTTGACGTGTTTTTGGTTGCGGTAATGTTTACCGTGCACAGTAGGTTGTTTGACTGATCTACTTCTGTGACCTTCACCGGATGTACTAAGCCCGCCATGCTCTGTTTGAATGTATGGATTTAAACGTTTAATTTAGCAAGAAAAATAGGTGGATTGCGCTAAGAGAGATGAAATTTCAAGAACATCTAATGTTTTATCCGTTTAACCGTGAAGAAACTGCTATTTCTAAAACATAACGTCTCTGGCTTGTTTTTGCGGGAGAAATGTTTACTTTACGGGGTAATTGTTACTGGGGCTGGCATTCACTACAGAAAAGAGCCCGCCACACTCTCTATAGAAAATTTAGATTTGAGAGTTTATTTCCACAAGAACACTCCAATGCGCTTTAGAAAAACGGAATTAAAAGGTTATCCACGTTATTTATGCGTTTGGACGCTAGATGAACGCTATTTCACAAACATCTGGTATTTTGACGGCGGTAAAGTTTACTCCATGAAGGTAAAGTTTACTCGCCGGAGACGGCTTTAGAATTGCCGCGCTCTGATTGGCTAACACTGGGTAACTTTTACCCTTACCGGGTAACAATTATTAGTGCATATTGAGATTGACAAGTATACAATGTCTTCGACAAGTGTTAAATGTAAAGAAGATCCTCGCAGTTATTAACGCAACTTATGGAGTTGCAAAAAGAAAGCCTGAAAAAATCAGGCTTGCCGGGATTCGAAACCCTGACCTCTGCAATACCGGTGCAGCGCTCTAACCAATTGAGCTAACAAGCCAACTGGGAGCTGGTCATTAAATTGGTTCGTAATATACCCAGGAAAGATGAAGATGAAATTATGAATATATGAAGTTCATATAAATTATTTGAACTGCGGAATGAAGAAATAAATGTAAAGAAGATCCTCAAAAGTATTGTTCCCATAACTGACTCTGGGAGTGAAAGGGTTAAGCATACAGCTAGAGCACCCAAAGCCAAAAGAGAATACATTTACCTTTTTATTATTTCTTTTCTGTGTGGGGGGTGGAGGTGGATGGTCATAGGCCAGCTTCCAGAGGTGATAGAGGTTGAACTTAAGGTCCCAGGGTGGTACTTCGGTGTATTTAGTGACAGGAAAGTATGAATGAGCCCAAATTTTATGCTTAAGAAAAGTTGCATTAGGTTAAAAGTCCAATGGCCTAGAACGTAACCTAAAAAAGTCCTTCTTATCTGCATAGAAAAACCAAGAGAGTCAAATGCTCCATTTACACCTACAAAACCTGTTTAATTAAACCAGGTTTAACAAAATGAGATTCAGCAACAGAAAGCTGAATGACTTGTTTTTTCATTTGCACTAAATTTTTAAAAAAATTTTTAAAAACCTTGTTGGTGTGAATGGGGCAAAAGACAGTTTACATGTATGAACTGTCCAGTGCCTTAATTTCTTGCTTTTAATTAGTTTTTAAATGCACTGATACAGTTGTTTGAAATAAAATTGAGAACCCTGAGATATGTATGCTTTTTAATTTATCAACCCTTAAAAAAGTTCTGCAGAAACTCTTTCTACCCAAAAATACATGCACTAGAAAATTTCTAACCCAAAAAAGCGGTTAAAATTGCTAGTCTTAAATGCAAAAAAGGTCTTTGCAAGTCCCTGTCACCATTATGCCTGAGAACCTCCCTCCTGGGAACCAGGCCATACTTTATGTCTTGATTGTTAGCTTTGTCAAGGTCTCCTTTCTTCTCAATGTTTAGTGTGGAGGGGGATAGGGGGGCGGGGAGACCAGGAGAAGAGGGGGTGGGAGGTGTACGGGAGGTGGGAAGCGGGATCCCCAAGGTGGTGGAAAGCAGGAGAAAAAGGAAAAAAATTACACAACATTGTGCAATATTAATTTGCACAATCGAAAAAATGTAAAGAGGTGGGAGGCAACAAATACAGGGCGGGAACCGGGATAAGCCCTGTGTCCCCACCCCCCCCCCCCCCCCCATAGTGGGTGTGTTGCAGCTGGGTGCCCTGTTGCTATTTATACTGTTGTTATTGGTTGAAACATCAGAAATATTTTCATTTTGTTACAGACAACACTCAAGCTGGACAACAGATTTCAGTGATTAAAAATGGTTAGTAAATTTTATTATGCAATACATGATTGTACATTTTTTTAACATGATTTTACATGTATAAGATGTAGATAGCCAGTGAACTTGCATGATCATCAGATAACTGTAGTGTATGCTGTACAATGCATGGTCATTTGACGGAGTTTTGTTTTGTGTGATAAATGTGACCATTGTTTTGGATAAATGAGTTAAAAGACTCTGTTAACTGCTTAACACTGTTTTGTGCTTTCTTAGGCTTGGAAAGTCCTGCTGCAAAAGACGAGTCCACTCTTATGGACGTTACTCATACACAAACAGCATTCTCTCTGAAAGGTTAGCTACCTGTCAATTGTAGAAATTAAGAAAACCACTAACAACTAAAATGCACATAACTGTTAACAAACAAATAACCAAAAGGGACAAAATAATACATATTATAACGGGAATGTAACTCATAATTATGTAACATCCCTGGAAGAACTTCTGCACAGGATCCTAACCCAGGATCCTGATGAGATCCTACATAAGATCCTGTAGGATCGTATTGACATCCTGTAGGATCCTATAGGATCTTGTTTAGGATCTTCTAGGATCCTGTAGGATCCTGGTTAAGATCCTGTAGGATCCTACATAATCCTGTTTAAGATCCTATAGGATCCTAAACAGGATCCTAGACAATCTTAAGCAGGATCCTGAAAGACTTAACAGGATCCTGAAGAGGATCCTATAAAATGTGGGTAGGATTTTTTTCATTTAGGATCCTGGGTAGGATCCTGTGTGAACTTACAGGATCTTGTAGGATCTTATAGGATCCTAGAAAATCCTGTAGGATCCTGTATAGGATTTCTACCAGGGATAAGTAAGAAGTGAATTGAAAATCAAGGTTTTTAGTTACGTTTTGCTTTTTTTTCCCTCGAATATAGGCTTGGCTGGAATTTCCTCTGACGCACCAACAATGGCTTTAAATGCGTCACCACAGAACAGTCCCGGAGAAGTAAAATCACCTTCTACAGCAGGTTAGAGTCACTGATTTTGGGGGGGGGGGGGGTGGGGGAGGGGTCAAGCTAAATTTCTTAAGTCAGGTTCTAGAATGATAGTTTAAGAAGTGATCCATATCCTATCTGAAAGGTAGATACTAAAACATAAAAATGTGATAAAAACAAAAACTTTTTATGAAGGTAGTAATGTCTCTGACAAACCTTTTTCACTTGAAGGTGAAAAGTGAATAAGTGATTGAAAATGTATTTCGAAAGTAATGCCATGGTTTAAGAACATGCATTCACAAACAAACTCAAGATAATTGTACACTCTTGTTCTTTGAATTCTTGAGAAAACTGGTACCCAAGCATCTCAGCATGCTATTGGTTGTCAGAATAACGCTTGTCAGCCATCAGAAAAACCTTAAATTTGTGAAAACCACATATTATTCATGTATTGAGAACAAATATTTTCAGTAATAATTAAAAGTTAATGAATTATTGATTATAAAAAGTAATGATTAATACTAATGTGTTTCTTTGACACTGGGAACTGTTGTTTGCTTTTTAACTGTGTTGCTTGTTTTAGATGCTGTGAGTGGTGATGATGAAGACAAGTCCAAGAGTATTGATGGAAAGTCTTGTCCTGGAAACAGATCAGGTAAATACTGTACAATCCATTTAGAAGGAAAGTAATGAACGTGGACCTTCTCAGATTAACAAGTTAAGGCTCACAGTACATCCTCAGAGCATGTACTTGTAAAAATTATGAGGCTTAGTAACACTTAACTACAACCCTACCTAGAAAGATAAGTTTGACTATTTTCCTGTGGAAAGTGGTAATAGTTTATATAGTGCTATTTACATACGCTGATCAATAGCACTTTACAGGAATAATGAAAATAAAATTATAAAAAATATATGTACAAAAATACCCAACTAAAAAAACTAAATAAGAAAAATATTATATTAAAATTATTACCGGTAATAAATAGAAAAATACATTAAAATGCTGACCAAAATAAAAACGTCTTAAATTTACTTTTAAAAACACGAACTGTTGTGGGAACACGCAGGTCAGCCAGCAGGCTCTTCCATAAAGCCAGTGCAGCAGAAGTGAAAGACCTGCCACCAAGTTTTGGGCGCATTGTCTCCTGTGGAACTTCTAATAATAGGCTTTTATTTGAGCGTAACGAGTATGAGCTCTTTTGCTTGACTTTTATCAAGTCACTAAGATAAGATGGCGCCAGTCCATAACAAACTTTAAGCCATTTTACGAAAATTCCAGTTATTCCTTTTTCTCGACATTGTGCCTGTTGGCTTCAAAATCACATTTCATGATAAATTAAAAACTCAGTTCTTGCTTTACGAGTTACTGTTGAGTAACAATAATGGAAAGTCACAGCTTGAGCAGCTGCTTTGATAGCAAATCACTTTTTGTAAGGATGAAAACAGCCTTAGTTTTTTGTTTCACGCCAAAAAATATAGCAAATCATGGCTTAGGAAATTGCCGTACATATATACCCCCCCTCCTCTTCTTGAACCTACATCTGCAACATTTAAATTTTACAGCTCTTCAAACTGTTAATTTCTTAAACACAAAATTTTGGATTTATCAACTGAGTTGATAAGGTAAATTGGCCACACCGTAAAGAGATTGAGAGCTGATGTTTCACTCTGAAGAAGGGCTAATGCTGAAAACGTCAGCTTTCAATCTCTTTATGGTGGCCAATTTACCTTATCGACTCAGTTGATAAATCCACAATTTTGTGTTTTACGTCCCCACTGATGAAGCACCACAGTTTCTTTAGTGACTAATCCCCTTGCTTGTTTGTTAATTTCTCATACTTGTGCATTAGGTAACAATGGTCAGATTCAGCTGTGGCAGTTCTTGTTGGAGCTGCTCACAGACAGAGGCAGTCGGCACCTGATCATGTGGGTTGGTGAGAATGGAGAGTTTAAACTGAATGACCCAGAACAGGTAGCACAGCAGTGGGGACGGAGAAAAAACAAACCTGCAATGAACTATGAAAAGCTGAGCCGAGCTCTGCGGTATTACTACGATGGAGACATGATACATAAGGTGCATGGAAAGAGGTCTGTAAAAAGCTGCTTCTGCTGAAACATAGAATGAAAGGTGTAATACGAAGTACCTGTGAATTCTAGGACTTAATAATTATTATTCTGTAAATTCTTCACTGTTATGGGCAGTTTACCTTTTTCAAGTGGAATGAAAATCCCTTTCAGTGCCACCTTATGCTGTGAATGCCTTTTTCCTTTTATTTTTTGAGAACCAGTTTGATCTGGAATAGTGTACTGTAAGAATGTAGTCCTAATTTTGGCCGGCAAAACAAACAGAAATAATTTAGGGATGCGATCTGAACTGCCGTATGAAAAATTATTGTATACATTTTCTCTACAATGAAGCATGTTTTGGCTGTAGCTCTGGGAGACACACACCCACTGACAATTTCTAGGAGCACCCCAATACTCTTCTGTCTTTAGTCCTCTGTGTTGATGTTCACACTTGGTCCTTACTTATGATAAGTCTGTTTGTTTTAGGTTTGTGTACAAGTTTGTGTGTGACCTGAAAAACTTGCTGGGATACAGCGCAGGAGAGCTGAGCAGACTAGTATTGGAGGCTGAGGAGACATCCAATGATGTGGAGACTGGGACGAATGGTGGACATTAGCTATCATACTGAAGATATAATATTTTATTTGTTTGTAAACAATATTTAGCTGTAAATAATAACAGAATTATTGCTTCAGATGGAGCTGGCTTGTAAGCTTTGCTAGTTTGTTGTCTGTGTGTATTATGAGGGTCAAGTTATTTTGCTGTAACCAGTTTTATTGTTTGGTTGTCACGCAAGGATTTCCAAAAGGTGCCTAAATAACTTCACACAATTTTGTCAAACAGCATGTGACAACCAATGTGACATTTTGCGATGGTTTTCGGGCCTCTAGTGACAACCCATGTAACATCACAATGATTCTCAAACTTTGCAAGACAACCATTGTGCCGTCCCACTGCTTCTCAAGCAGTTTGTGTCAACCCACATGACAACATAGTGATTCTCTGTGTCACAACCTACAAGACATCCAGCAATGCTTCTCAAGCCTTGCATGACAACCCACGTAACATCACAATGCTTGTCAAGCTTAAGTTGACAACTTATGTGACAACACAACTTAGAATTCTTACTTTATTGCTTGGTGACATCAGAATATTATTAATACAAATGTATCCATGGATGTACTTTTCATAGGCAAGGGTTAGTTATCTTGGAATTCTGAATGGACAGTGATCTCAAAGGCAGTATGTGCAAAGTACTTTTCGAAGTTTTTTCCACCACGTTTTCCCATGTTGGTGGGGGTGCAGACATGACATGAAATGCAGTATTTGTATGGGAAAATAATAGATTAAACTCATTAACAAATAATTTCTGCAAAAATTCCATTATCAAAATTCTACAATGTGTACAGAAATATGTACTGAAACAGATCTGACTACTGCAGTCCATTTTTCAGTTGTGTGTTTAGGGACCTGGCCTTTGAGTGGAAGTGAGGCTGGAGTTGACTTTGTTTTGATACAATCCCTCCTGCTTCTCATAATGTAAATACAAACTAGTTAGCATGAGAACAACATGATTTGCATGTGAAAAGCAGGAGGGTCTTTATCAAAACAAAGTCAACTCCAGCCTCACTTCCACTCAAAGGCCAGGTCACTAAGCACACAACTAAAATGGACCATTGGTTTTTGCATCAGCTACACCCCTCACATTTGATCAACAAAGCCTTTTGCCCAGTACACATACCTTATGTTTACAGTTCATAAAAGGTCCAGAAAGGATATTTTCCAGGAAGTATTTGCCATCAGATACACTGAATTTCACGCCATGTTTGCACCTCTGCCAATATGGTGAAAACAAAAGCCCTTGAGAAAGTCTTTTAACTTGAAGTGGTCACACTTTTTCACTTCATTCAGTACTTGGTGAGAGGAATGCCAAAAATACAAAATTAACTCTAAAATTATTCCACAAGATACTGTAAACGTTTCACCTTAGGAATGGCTGTTGCTTCAACTATGTAAAACAAACATTAATTACAGACTATATTATATAGAGTGATGTAGGTTATTCTTAAATTATGTATTTGTTTTTAAATGTACATAAAGTCTTCAAGTGGAGAATAAATTAACATATTGTGCCTTACAGTGAATATTGTCCAACAGTGTGGTAATTTTTAGATACAAAATAAATACACTTTGTTTCATTAATCGGTTAGAAACGAAATTTACAAGTCCAGCAACTGTCCTTTATGCATTTAGTCATTTCCAGCAGTGCTCATGAGGCCAAAATAATGTTTACACTTCCCATTCTATATTATACCTGAATATCCCCTCCTCCCCCCCCCCCCCCACCCCCCTTTCCTCCGCGCTGTTGGGATGACAATGACAACCGGACTCACTGAACGGCTGGAAATTGAACAATTCGGGGGATGGGGTAACCCTGGGATGGACCAACTTCCTATCAAGGGGAGTGTAGCTATTTCCTAGTTGCTTCATGGAACGGAGACTGGCGAGAAGCGCCGGCTGGTAATCTGACTAAAGTCATGGCCAATCACAGTGGCGAAAAAGGGAGCAATCCACCAATCAGAAACGCAACCACTGCCAAGCGCGGGGTAAACGCGCGTTACCCCGGTTAAAATGGCTTCTTGGGCTGATTGATTGAAAAAATAGCAAGTTTTCTGTGGTTGAGGGCACGATACGCGAGTTTTGGAATCAACAATGAGAAAGTTTTCCGACTGTGTCGAAAGTTGATTGACTCTGAGGGGTTAATACAACAGCCATTTTCTTGTCTACTCGGGATGACACACCTCAACAGATCGAGTGTTGGAATTCGCGTTTGCTTTAGTTTTGCTGCGGCTTCGCTCTGTGATTGGTAAATGGGCCGTTTATCACCTTCTCACGGACGAGATCTCGGTTGTTTCAATGGGAACACAGGCAAACGAGCAGCAGGAAACTAAAAATGGCAATAAATAACCCATTAAGGTTTCATACCACATCAAATATTGCCCTTGTGTTGTTTCTTGACCGTCTCAAACCCTTCCAACCACATGTCAGCCAGTTTTCAGGTTTCGGCGATTAGCACACTCAACAAGCGTCTTCGTATTACGTCAAAATAGGATATCGTGAACATGTTTGTATTTCCGGTTTTTTCTTGTTAAAACAATCCTATGAACATTGTATCTCTTGAATAACAATCGCCAATAAACAGGTGACGCAAAAGATGAATTGAATGTTCCGACACAATCCATTTTCAGTCCCGTCAGCAAAATCAAACATTGCCCAATACAGAATTATTATGTAATCAAAACCGGAAATCGACTGTTCTCATCGACTGTGTTTGCTACACAATCAACACGAGTAAAATCACGACGTCCTCCTGACAAAAACCTATCCTAAGAACACTTCGCTGTGATCTTACGCTATTTCTCTTAAATTTTACCGCAACACATTGAATATCACTGAGCGTGAAATCATTGATAAAGGACGCGTTATGACTCTAAACGGCAGGAACCCAGACACCCTAGTTATCTGATACATCAGTGCCTCAAAATAACAAAAGTGTCTCCGACATAGTCCGATCATAAAGCAAAGTTCCTCTCTTGGGAATACCGGAGATCTCGCGAACATCAGCGAATCTATACGAGAGTTCACGAAAATAACCACAGGAATGCGCTCAGCACCACCAAAATATCCCGTAGTTGCCAAGATTGGTGAGATTGTAAGGGGAAGGTGGACACCGGTCAGTGTTAGTGCGTTATGAGTTAAACAAAACGTCAGTGGGCACAGGATTCAGTTTCTAAACCAGTGTTTCAAGTTTGTTCAGGTTAAGCGATCATTCTCTGGCTTTTCAAGCTTGAAAAGAAGTCCTGTCACAGAAACTTGGGGATGCTTGAAAAGTTGCCTTAACCCATTTACATGCGTTGACACTGACAACGACATAATCTGCAGAATGATCTTAAGTTGTGTCCTCTATGGAAAACGGCAATTCATTTTACAGAAAATACTGAGAACTTTGTGAATCGATAGAATTTTAAAACATTAGCAACTTCAATTCTCAAACTCATTAATTATTCATATTGTTATCAGCCTACCAGAACGGCCCATTCTGGTCAGGTGGATGAGTTTAGAAACCCAATGAAAAACGAGTTGAAAACCACACGCGTTTAGAAACGATTTCAAACCCGTGTGTAAATTGTTTCTTAATCTGCATATTCAAAAGGCAAGACGAAAACATGGACATCAACAAATTTATTTATTCACACATTTCAAAGTTCATACATTAAATAAAGCTTATTTGCTATTAACGTTGAATGTGACGTTGCAGTTATTAAAGTCACCAAAACAAAAACCTCTATCCTTCTCTAAATTAAATTCCTTCTCAATAGGCATGACTTTGTCATTTGGTTCATTTTTATCCTGGCTCGCACACTTCGGCCCTAAAATAGCGCTTACTTTAGAAATAACTTTTTCCTCTGGTTTTTCGTACTTAAGAAGAGCATCTGACTTGTGCCCAGTTCTATCGCGGATTAGTTTACTATCAACCCCTGCATTAAACAGAGTAGAGGCACATGTAACCCGTAGGGAGTGGGAGGTCTTCCGTTTCAGCCCTGCGGCTTTGCACATATCTGGCAAAATTTGATTTAAACGTATTAACACCCACAGGCGATTTATCGAATGAAAATTTTTTTGCATTCGGCCTAAAATAGAAGGCTTCCATATCTTTACCAATGCATTCAACTAGACCGACATACAAACGATACATGTCAACTAGACAGGGGTCGTGCTTTTCACCAACTTCGTGACAAATATGTCTTACAACACGTGGCTCGTACTTGAGATCCAGTAAGCCCCCATGGAACGTCTTCGAGACGTTCTCCTCAAACCGAATATAGTTATCGCCAATTTCAAAATTATTTAAACTAATACTCCTATGCTCGCTAGCACGGAGGCCAAATAACTTCCCGTTATAAAAATAAACGGTATTCAATAACGACTTAGCTTGGTGATTTCCTAACAACCCTAATGTCCAAAATTTCCTTTCGTCCTCTTCATTGACAGGTTGCTTTTCTTCTTTCTTGTTCGCAATTCCAATCCCAAGTCTTGTCCCTTCCTTCATTTCCGCGTCAAGAACACGACGCAAGATAGAGAACCTACAAGAAAATAAACATAACCTTGAATTCAGCTGGACTATAACAATATGAGAGCAAATTATGACAATGAAAGCAACACTACTGCACCTTTTGTCTGATGCATCGAGGAGATTGAAATCCAAGTTTGCATTCTTTTCCTCCATGAATCGACGTATTCCGCACACAATCTGATATATGGTTCTGGGTGGGTATCTTTCCTTTGATGGTTTAGCAACTTCTTGGATAAACTTTGCCAGCCAATAATTGAGGCTTAAAGCATCCATTTCAAGCAACGGAAATTCCAAGGACTGAACTTTGTGCAGATCGTAATTTTTAAATAGACCGCCTGGTTCCAACGTTGCTACTTTAGGAACTCGGACTTTTTGCCATTGTTCAAAAATTCCAACCACCCATTTGTTTTTATATTGGGTAGACTTCGGAATAGCGCTGGCCACACACTTTTCTTCTTGTTCAAAAGTTTTGGCAGCTCTAAATCTGTACTCTGCCATTTCTGCCATTTGGCTTGTGAATTCAAAGCAACGTGTTTGCTTCGAACTGACAAACAACAAGACTGAAAAACGTTGCATTAAATGCAAGAATAATTTCACACACTAGCACGTCGGCGACGGGATCTCAATCAACGCCTCAAAGCGTTGATTACGATCCACAAATAGAATATTTGAATCGAGAAAACTCATTAAAATGATAAGTGCTTCTAATTTTTTTTGTTGGAGAAGTAATTTCAAAAACTCGTGCTTCGGGTTTCATCAGGTTTCCAAACACTCGAAAACAATAAAACCACTCGGCCTGCGGCCTCGTGGTTTCAAATGTTTTCTCGTGTTTGGAAACCTGATGAAACCCTCGCACTCGTTTTTGAAATAGTACATGAAAGAGCTCTAGAAATGACGTTTTATTTTTTATTTTCATGTAACGCGAAATTTCATATCGTAGAGTACTGTTATTAAGTGTATAAAAATCTTTCTGTAACTATGCAACTGCTAAATTTAGGCTGTAACTGTTAAAATACTACTAACACGTTTTTGATAAAATATTGTTGAAAAATCCGCCTAGAGGAAAGTTAATTTTCCATATCTTCTAGAAGTGTAAATTATTTTTTTCTATTTTCCAGGAAATATATTAAATAATTCTATAATTCATACACGTAAAATCTATCATACGACGTATGGGGAGGAGGTGGGGAGTTACGGTCACTAGAATGACGAACCTAGACAATGGGAAGAAGGGAGGGGTATGTTATAAAGGAGGCCATGAAGCTAACAAGGCAGCAAATACCAACTTATCGTATTGACATCTATAAATATTGCTCAAGTAGCCCCTCCCCAGTTTGGCCCCAATCAAGTATATGAGGGCATCCAGTTAACCCCGGGCAATAAACAAGAACCAAATTCAACGGAGCGACCATCAAGCATTCCTCTTCTTTTTTTGTGTTGCTGCACAAGGCGGTTCCAGCTTTCGAGTCTCAACAAATAAGAGGTGTGACCATTTAAATGAAAGCTGCTGTGCTGTGCTGCAGCTATTTACCATGCTGTACAAAGTGGTTCTAACTTTTGCCTATCAAATAAAACCTCTTCAGCACCACTTCCCTGTGGTCTTTTTTGTTCTAACAGTATTTTACAAAATGCAAACGAAATTTATGTTGAATTGTAGTTTTAGGCGGTCTTGGAAGTAAACGGCTGAAGAGACGAAGGGTTAGGCCAAGCCAGCATCTCGAGCCATTACGTAGAACAACCCTCTGCGTGATAGTAATCTTGATGGCGAGTCAAACTCTGCTACTGATCCATCCTTTAGAACCATGACCCTGAAATGAAAGGCAAACAGATATCAAATAACATCTTGGGTTTGTCATTTTTTTTTACGCGGTTCCTATTTTATCTTTCAAGAGGTCAATCGAAGCATTGGTGCAAACGGCTCATCAGAAAGTCAACCACTGTTACACACGGCAGGCTCTTAACTAAGGTTTCTGGTTTCTCCGGGTAGAGATAGTGAAAGTGAAGTGTATTTTTTCCCTATGGAAACAATACGACATGATGATGATGATGACGACGACGACGACGACGACGATGACGACGACGACGACGATGATGATGATGATGCACCATCCTGTAAAGCTCCCAATCACAAGTCAGATCAAGTCATCATAACCCGCTGACCACCACAGTACCGCGGCTCAACCAATAGGATACCGAGCAAAGAAACGTACTGCATTTTCTCGATTAGACGCCGGGCCTCGAATAAACGCCGGTTTCAAACGCCGGGTCCACAAGGTCAAATTTTAGACAAACGCCACCGGCACTTTTTATTTGAGGTACTGGCGTCTATTTGAGCTCTGGTATTTAGTTTTAAATAAAGGCCCCGGCGTTTAATGGAGAAAATATGGTATTCGTCAAATAGCTTGCATGTGGAGGACATTTTAATTTTTTAGCTAATGTTTTCTTACCGATCATAATCCATGACGGTGTTGAGCCTGTGAGCAATAGTGAGCACTGTGCGGTCAGCGAACTCCCTCCGAATCGTCTGTTGAATAAGTTCATCAGTTTCCAGATCCACCGCCGCCGTAGCTTCATCAAGAACAAGAACTTTACTTTTACGAAGCAGCGCACGGGCTAGACATACCAATTGCCGCTGACCAACACTGCAGAAAGTAAATAAAGCCTAGTTTACACTTCACTTAGTTATAGTTCCGTCAAAGCCAAACGGCATAATAGGGACCTTCAGATCACAATACGAGTGCGAGCATTCTCGTCCCCAGAGCCCACGATCCTTTTGGTCTGCGCCAAGGATCGAGACCTCTGGCAGGGACCGAAGCAGGAAGTCCGCGAATCACGGACTTCCGGCTTTTGTGCGCAGCCTCAAAAATTTGAAACAATAACGGTTACTATCGGTTACAAAAATGGGCAGCTATAGCGCTTGCGCGTTACCTGGCCCCTGCCAGTGGTCTCGATCCCTGGCGCAGACCAAAAGGATCGTGGGCTCTGGGGACGAGAATGGAGTGCAAGTACAAATGTTTAGTCCTACTGTGCATGCCTTACCACATGTTACGCTGGTCAGCAACAGGGAGGAGTGAGGGCTCTGGGTAGGTAACAGGTTTAAAATTCACAAATCCTTATCGCACTCAATTTTATTATCTAGACAAGAGGGTTTTAGTAGAAAATAGACCACTCGTAGAGCTCATACAAAACTACATCCGGGACCCAAGTGGCGTATTTTTCATATCCTCACTGGTGAGGATATCGATGACGTCATCTCCCGCTTTTACGCTGTTGTTTGTGCAAAAACACTCTTGTCTATATAACAAAAATAAAATTACATGGTGGCTTGAAGATATGAATTTTATTTTCTCGTAGTAAAAAACGATATTTTCCTCACTCTGTTTTTACCACTCGAAAATAAAATTCATATCTTCGATTCGCGCCGTGTAATATCCGCTATTTAATTTCGTACTCCAATCTAAAGATACCTACATTGACAGATTTTCCAACGAACATGATGACCAGCCTTGGAAATCCTACCTCATATTTTCTCCTCCTTCAAGGATGGGGTGCTGAAGTCCCTTTTCAAGTCCGGATACAAAGTTCTTCAGGTGAGTCACTTCAAGTGCATGCCACAGTTCTTCATCTGTGTGTTTATCAAACGGGTCCAGATTCGTACGGAGAGTTCCAGAGAACAACACGGGGTCCTGTGAGGATGCAATGAACAGACTGTTAGGGGTAGGGTGAGGCATCAAACGCTTGGTATTAGGGGAAAGAACAGGGATCCTGGACCATCCGGTGATGATACAATTCACAAACAAAACTGATAGCAGAAAAAAACTCTCAATGTTTAAATGACACAATGCAGGGTTCTATTTAGGGTATTTGCGGGGTAGAAGCTTCCCCCCCCAAAAAAAAATGTCCAGCTTCCCCCCAAAAAATATCTCAAAATTGTGTCTCAAAATGCACCAGATTGCATCTCAGCGTATATTCATTTCAAAAAATTTCCGGGGAGCATGCCCCCGGACCCCCTAGGAAGCTTGTGGCCTTCGGCCACTCGGGACTTCTCCCCCAAACGATAAATCCTAGATAGAACCCTGCAATGTGAAGACTAACAGGGGTAAAGTAAAGAACAATATATACTGCACGGTATACCTTTCGGTTATTTTGTCCTTGTCCTTCTAATAACAGAATTTAGCAAATGGAAAGACAATACAGTTGAAGCTCACCACTATTTGTTTTGTGACGCTTTGCGAGCCAAGGATTAGATTGCATTTTCTTGATGCTTCCCCCAGCTCTCTCCAGAAAATAACCTAATACCTTGCCTCACTAATTTGTGTCTTTATTTATTTCCTCGCTAACTTTTACACGCTATACCTGCCTATGTTATTACCTGTGGAATGGTGGTGAGCCGTGATCGCAGATCCTGGAGTCCAATCTCAGCGATGTCAATACCATCGATAATAATCCTTCCTCCAGCTCTCTCCAAAATACGGAACAAAGATAAAGTTAGCGTGGATTTGCCAGCTCCTGTACGACCAACGATACCAATCTATAGTGCATAGGGAAAAATTAGACCGTTAAATTCACATGTCAGATGACAAAACGGTTCCTGTAAAATGTACGCTAAACAGGAGCTCATGCAGGAGACGATACAGAGTGTCAGGGCTACTCCTGCCCCGCACGCGTTGGATATTCGTTTAGGCAAGCAGTTTAACACCTTGTTTGAAACAGTCAACTGTGAATTAAGTGGCTCGATTCTAAAGAAGCTGCAGTGAAAATTTGGGTTTATCAACTAAGTTGATAGGGTAAATTGGACACAATAAAGAAATTAAAAAGCTGACGTTTCGAGCATTAGCCCTTTGTCAGAGTGAATCAAGCAACAGTGTGTTGTATGTGGTTTACATATTAAAAGGTGGAGCTATGCTATTGGTAGAAACATGGCAACGTGAAAAACGAGAATAAATTGGTTAAATGAAAAGCGTTCGTTGATTCTGTAGGTATTAAGACTGTTGATTTGAAATATGCCGGAATCTTTGCTCTGGATAGACCTTTGTCACGCGGCGGCCACGTTGAGTCCACGGAGAGTAAAAAGCTTTGGTTTTGCACGTCTAAACCCGTCCTCAAGTTTTTCACTGCGAGGCTAGACGTGTAAAATAATTTGTTTTTATGCTAAATAGTAGCCGTGCGAAAAAGGTCTATTCTTACGACTTTCCGTTTTGCCCTGATGTTGGAAAAGGCCGCAGACAGTCAAATTACGTGACTGTCACGCAACACTCACCTTCTCCTTATCTCTAATAGCGCAGTTGATGTCTTTCAGCACCAGAGGCAGGTTCTCTCTGTAACGCAGATCAAAATTCTCCATCTCTATCCTCCCCTGGTGAGGCCATTCTTCAGGGGGGCGGTGAGAAGGAACTATCCAATCAGCCTAAAAGGCAAAAGTTAACATAATTATCCCAATTAACTACAAAGCAAAAACTGACATAATTATCATATAGAATAAAGCATTGCTTTGGGGGGTCCAGGGGCGCGGTGGTGTAGTGGTTCGTGATTTGGACCTCAGATCTGAAGGTCGGTGGTTTAAAGCCTGGTCTTTTCGTTGACAAGAAACTTTATTCCATTGTCTCTCTCCACCCAGGTGTACAAAATGGGCACCGGCGAGATACCTCTGAGGGTAATGCATCAGTCAATTCCAGCAGTGCCCATCCCCCTCGGGCATTAGTAGGGCATTTTTCCTCATTGTCCGTCCCGGGGGCCGGGCATTAGTCTACCCCGGGGCATTTGACGGTCTTGTGATTTACACATCTCAGCACTGTCACTTCCTTTCAGTGATAAGTTCATCAGGAACAGGAACAGAAACAAGCTACCTTACTTAGGTCTGCAGAGCAACCAAATCTCTCAACGCCTCAAATCATGTGTATAAAATTTCTATTCCTTTGTCAACCTCAAGATAATTTTTCAAAATAATTGCCGCATCAAATCTTTCTTTCCATACAAGGACCGCTTGAATCGTTCTCAAAAATCTAAAGTAATTTACAAAGCCAGTTGCTGAGACTGCAATGATTTCTACATCGGTGAAACAAAACGACGACTTCATGATAGAAAAACTGAACACTTGAAGGCCCTCGTTAAAAATGACCACACGTCTGCCATTGCAGACCATGTCAAAACCACCGGACACAACATCAAGTGGGATCATTTTGACATTTTAGCATCGGGCAAAACTGATTACCACTGCAAAATCAAAGAAACATTGTTGATCCAAGAACTGAAGCCAGCTTTTAATGTCAACGTCAGCAGTGAGAAGCTGATACTTTATTAATTAGCTGTAGCTTTTTATAGATTCACTGTTAAGATTGTTTTCTTAATCTTGGTTCCAGACCCCTTATCACTATTGCATAAAAGGTTTGTCAAAATTGTAACGGTCACTTTTGAAAATGTATGTTGACTAGCATACGAAACGTCAAGTTTATATAAAAATGCGTAAGTTTATAATGTTTATTACCGCTGTTTGTGTTTTATTTTTGATCAAGTTCATCGGGCACTGGTGCTGATGCATAACCCTCCAATGGACTAGCATCCCATCCAGGCCAGGGGGAAGTATTAATATTTACTCTCAGTTGCTCCATGCTTACTAAAAACGGCTAAAGCTACGGCCTTGTAGGCCTCATGTTACTCCTAGGTGACTTTCCCTCTTGGAGTTTAGGACAAACAAACGACGTGTTAAAAGGTTTCAGGTGGTAATTTAAGTAAAATTATTCTATGGCTCAGTATTCAAGGTCACATGCTTGCGATCAAGATCACACCGACAACATTCAAGAAACACTAAAACCGATTACCGACCACTTTTAGTTACACTCGTTACATACGGTTTAAAATGGTTGTACAGGGGTTACACTGGTTTCATCAGGGCAACACACGTTTTATTGAGTTTACACTGTGGCTGACTACAAAATCAATAAAATAAATTATACCGGCGTTTGCCTATTACACGACCTAAACAGTGCAATTAAGATTACGGACCTCTCTGGTGATTATCGTGTATTCCTTGATCCTTTCCACTGCGACGATATTAGTTTCCAGTTCACTCGTCTGTCGCACCATCCAGTTTAACGCGCCCGTGACCTGAGAACGAACATGGACCAATAAAAACTCCTTCAGGATGCGACATATTATCAACTCGGGTTGACTTACAGTTAACTCTCACAATAGCAAAATAGTAACCAATATATATGTTATTAAACTAGCGTGAGGTCCGTAGTGGAAAGACGTTGGTCGAGTTGTTAGTTTTTGCAAGTTCACGGACCGAGCCGGAGACGAGGTTCAGTAAGTTGTGAAAAGAAAATGAGGCACATTCGTGTTAGAGTTTTCACGGTCACAGGTCTCACTCATTCCAAAGTTTCTCCACAGTTTTGTCCGGTTTGTAGCTCTTAAGAACAGCTAAGAAATGTATGGAAGTCAATTCAGTTCATTCTCACCTGTAAAGCATATGCCACAGACAGCCCAACAAGACCAGGAGCTATGGTATCTCTCGCTATCACGGCAAACAATGCAGCAAAGAACAGAATTGAAGCACCAATAAACTCCAGACGCAAAGCTAACCACCTGAAAAGCAGAGAGGCAAAGCAAATGTTTAAATATTAAATCAAAAAAATCTCTTTGACCTATTCTACTTTTAAATTTGTTGTCTGGAAATTGCCGGCTATCTCCAAGCCAGAGACCACTCGTATCTTTGGGAAATGGTTGTCATTAATCCGAGCGCGCCCGACACTTCACGAAAAATGTTGGTCTTAGACTTACAAATATCCGACCCCATTTAGTGAGTTCAAAGTTTTTCAGCAAATTCCCTCAACCAGCAAAAACGAAATGCACTAGGCAGAATAATACGCACAAAGCGGAATAATGGAGAATAGCCGTAAGAGAAAATCCATTCGTTTGGTTATAAACGCACGGGCCGTGCGAGATCTAACGGCAGATTAAATGCAAGTGGAGTGGCCTTCAGCAGAACCGGAAATTAGCAACTGGGGTACAAGGCAGATTTCTCTTAACCCCAATAGTGACAAGCATCTCATTTCTCCTCACAATATCACTACTGATCAAGCATATAGGTGATGAGAGTTAAGGAAATGATCATCAAAGATGAGATGTCTTGATTTTGATGCACATTCTCCCAACTAGTACCATAAGAAATGCACGAAGAACAGTGAGGAGAAACTGCATCTTGATATTGGGGCTTAAAGGGTTAATCTGTCACAAGTATAATTAACAAGTTAAGTTACCTGTTTGCACAGATGGCTGGATAATGTGCCACGTGTGCCTCATCTGATCGCCGATGACATTCCAGGATGAACCTGCGTTGCTGTGAGTAGGCACGGATGGTGCTTGTGCCGTTGATGGTTTCGAAAAAGTGATTATAGATCGGCGACCTGTTCACGGATTCGATTCTTCTTAATTGACGTGATGTTGATACGTATAATCTCTGAAAAACAAGTGAAAGAAATCAATCTATCGATCGATCAACGACTCAGTCAGTCAGACAGTCAGTCAGTCAGTCAGTCAGTCAGTCGTCAGTCAGTCAGTCAGACGGTCAGTCAATCATTCAGTCAGTCCGCCAGCTAGTCAGTCAGTCAGTCAGTCAGTCTGTAGCCCACTCCTTCGCTCGTTTGCTCGCTCACTCACTTGATCGTTCTTGCATTTATTCCTCGGTCGGTTTGCCGGTCAGTCAGTAGCAAAGATCTTAAAAGTGCACCTAACCTCAAAAATGATTTTTGGCTTAGGGTAATTCTCTGCACCTGTCTCAGATATTTTAGGCACTTCTTTTATATATTTCTCGGAAATTCCACTCTCAATGGGCCTATAAAGTTACGAAAGCTGGTCGTCATTCGATTCTCGACCGAGCAAGTAGGGGCATCGCGGTAGTTCTTTGAACATAGCGATGCAAAGCAGTTTGTGACGTCATTTCAGGAATAGACCCATGACCCTCACTAGCAAGGTCGTGGATCAAACATCCTCAAGTTTTAGTAACTTTTACAGCCCAGTAAAAGTGAAACTTCCAGGAGAAAAAGGCAAAATATAGTTGAGACAGGAGCAGAGATTTATTTTAGCCCAAAATATTTTAGTTAGGTGCACTTTCAAAGCAATGCGATCTACTAGAGACGTTTAGTAATAAGAGCAAATCACAGCTTGAAATGTACTCGCGTCTTCAGTGACGTACTATCCTGACACGAAGACTAAACATTTGAGATCCTAGGACGACGATCGTTGCTTAAGCCAAATTCCAATCCACTGCACAAGCCTAAAACGCTTAACGGTAAACTTTTAAGCTCAAAACACTGCATCGTAATGAAACTGAAAGCGGCCGCAGTCAAAGACAGCGCTTCATCTTAGCCATTTAACGTACCTGAATAAAGACGTATAGAGCCCCCAAAGGCAAAACACATGTAAGAAACAATGGCGTGGAATAACTGATCACAAAAATTGTGCCAAGCGTGGCCAAGAATGTTCTTAAAAACATGCCTAGAGAACGAGGAATTTTGTCATCAACTGAATTAACGTCTTTAGAAAATCGGTTCACTATTCGCCCAAGAGGGGTGCTCTCAAAGAACTGCATGGGCAGATGCATTATATTCATGAGAAGTCCTTGATGCAAATTTCTGGCAGCTTTTATTGAGCTGTAGGCTAAAATCAGATTCATGGCGCTGATGAGAAAGACTTGTCCCAGCCCCAGTGCACCGTAGATGCCCAGAAATGTGTCACGTTGTTGAGATGTCGTGACATTGGTCGAGCTCCATTTTGCTAGCCATATGCGTGACGCGATGATCGAAGATTCGGCGCTGAGGCCACAAAAGAGAATTATTAAGGAGCATAGAATTCCCAAGCTACAAGCGTACGCCATTATAACAGAGAACTTCACCTGATGAGAGAGAGAACGGAAGTATAATATGAGAATGCTGATTGTCTCAAATAAGTAGATACACTACTAATCCAACGTCAAAGACGTTTCTCTATCTCGCGTGGTTCATCTTCGGTATTAATAGGATTTAGCCCATTCGTTATTCTAAAACATGCCGCCCTAGTTAATTTTGTTTTGACCAATTAGAGGTCAATCACTTCTTTAAGTGACATAAGATTCCTTGATGCAGATGTAGAAACGGCTCATGGGACATGATAAAGACAAAGTAACCTCCTGGGGATCTTCAAAAAGTAGGCCAAAGGCTTTAAGCGTGGTTTTCTTTGTTGGATTCCCACGTAGCAACTACGTAAATAAATACAGTTTTTGTAGTTTATTATGTTTGTGTTTTGCTGGTGATTCTGCGTGTTTAAATTAAGTGTATGCATGTATTTATAAAGACAAACCTCACTAACGCAAAAGACCAACATTTAATACTTGATCCATGCCCTCGAGTGCTTAAGACTTTTGCCTACTTACCCTTCCAGTCTGAGATCTCTCGTCTGAGGTTGTTCTTCCTGTGCCGCCTCTCTTTTTCTCAACTGCAGATTCAGTATTTGGCAAATGCCCATTTTCAATTAAAGTTTGATTTTCCATTTCATGCTCCCCGGCATCATCTTCAGGGCCTTTTATACAAATCACTGGATTATCAGCAGGCGTTGATGTATTGTGCACGTGACTATCCTCCTCAACCAATGACAATAAACTATTCACGGACATACCGCTGACCATACTATGCCGCTGCGGTAATTTTGGCTTTACTTGTAACGTTCTTTTATCGTCTTCTTCAGGTTCAATATTAAATAAGGAGTCGTCCTCTACCAAATAATCTGCGTCCATTCCTTCACAAGTCGATAAAAAACTGTTTAGCGAACGCAAACTTCCCAAACTGTCTCGCTTTTCTAGGTTTTGTAATTGTTTAATCGGCGAATATTTTGGGCTTCGTTTGTCTACAGCAAGTATGGCTAAGTTAGCTTCACTGTGAGATTTGGTGGCACGGACATGCGGTTGTAGCTGGTTACCTAGGAGATGGCAGCTGATTGATCGATTGTACGTCACATGTTTGGGTTGTTTCACTGAATTTGCAGTTGCATCGGGGCTTCGCAATTTACTGCTTCCCTGGTTTCTTTCTGCTGATAAAGAAAAATAAAAACAAGCTTTCAGTTCTACGGGTGAACAACTGACTTGACATGAGGTCTAACTTGAGGAGAAGCACACCAATACGTACTTGTGCTGTTGTCGTGGCAACCATTTTCACCAGCGTAAGTATCCAGAAACTCAGCGAACCATCCTTGAGATGACTTCAGGTCTGTATAAGTCCCCACCTACAACACAATCGGACGAGTTCAATCACTAAACGTACGTCAGACGATCATATAATCTAAATTTTAGGACTTTCTCAGCCTAGACATTAGATACTGTCACGGTAAGGTGAGATCAGGCTTCTATCAAATATTTTTTTTTCGTTTGGAAACGTTTAGAGTGGCCAAAGGTCAAGAGCCTCGTAGGGCGTCCGGGGTATGCCTCCAAGGAATTTTTTTGAAATCGATATGCAGAGATCACCGCGTTTTTTTTTTTTGGGGGGGGGGGGGCAGAGAGGGGGAGGCTGGACTGTTCGGAGTGTGGCTTCACATCCCTAAAACTCCTAGAGAGAACCCTGGTCAAGGGAAAAAAACGTCTTTGCAGTCAAAAGTAGTTCATACCTCTGAAACTACGCCATCTTGAAGCACAATGATCTGGTCTACATAAGGCAAATACTGCACAGCATGTGTCACTAGAACACGAGTCTGAAATGCAACAGAGTAGGGGAAAAATAAGTTGACGTTCAGGTACTTGGCCAAAAGTTTACCCGAGTAACAGGATCTAAACTACTTCTTTATGCATGCCTTGCGGCACATAAGGCGGCTTCAAGTTCATTCCATTCAAGCGGCCTCAAGCTATCAAGATCCCTTAGTTAATCTTCTACTGTATTGCGCCATGTAGTTCCGGGGCGTCCACGTATAGGCGTACCCTCCAGCATTCATCCAAGTCGCACGTTACACCCACAAAATGCGTGACACAAATCGAACAGAACAATTTTTAAGACTTATAACGTTCAAACTGTGGCTGATGAGTTTTACTGACATGGCCTTTTCTAATCAAAATAATACAACAAAAGTGTAACACTACATCACGCTATAAGCGGTGATATTATATTGTGTACTGAGGAGCCCGTGGTTCGAGTTTTTGTTAACTGCATAACCTAGAAGTATTTGGTATAACTTAACCTTTTCCTTCAGCAATCCTTCACGCCCAATAACATGATCAAAGATGTGTTTTCCTACATGTGAATCCACAGCACTGAGTGGATCATCCAACAAGTAGACATCAGCATCAAAATACACTGAACGAGCCAAGCTCACTCGCTGCTTCTGTCCACCACTCAGGTTAATACCCTAAACAACAGTTAAGTGTACTTTAAAAAAAATCAGCAAAAAAATAACCACATCTAATTTTAAAAAAACAAACAAACAAACAAAATAAAACAAATTACTTACCCACAAAGTACCACTAATCAAATCTACATGTAATTCCATTTTTTTTGTTTTCATTTTGCCACAGTTTAAACGATGGGAATATTTCGTACCTTTTCGCCAATTTCCGTCAAGTCTCCCGCGGGCAGAACCTCGATATCAGGATCGAGGGCACATGCGCTAATCACGTGCTTATAACGCTCAGGATCACGTGACTGACCGAAGAACACATTTTCTTGCAGCGTTGCATTCTGGATCCAAGCCTGTTGTGGAACGTAAGCGGTACTCCCCTGAAAAGTCAACGAAGACAAAACAAATTGGTTTCCCATAATTTTGTTTCTGAAATAAAAGCAGCGTAAACAAAGTGAGAAAAAAATCGTCAAACTGTTAACCGCTCGTGGAGAGGAATTAACTTCTTGTGCGCATAACTACTGTTAGACAAAACAACGGCTAAACAAACTAAAGAAAACTACAGAGACCAGGGACACCATTAGAGAAGAAAGTACATAGTTCAGTGCCGTTTTAAGACCTTACCAGAATCGACTTTAAAATAGGGCAATGAAAAGGAGCGAAAGAAAAAAAAAACAAACCTTAACATAGACTTTTCCATCTAATTTTTCAGTTTCTCCAAGAAGAGCAGACAGCAGAGTAGATTTTCCACATCCAACTTGACCAACCACTGCTACAAGCGAACCACTGGGAATGTTTATATTTATGCTTGACAAAGTGAGAACAAAAGTAATAAACATAAGAATATTTCCCAGAACAATCTGTCGGAAATTACCAAGAAGACGAAAGGAGAGGAATATCAATAGGGAGGGAGGGAAGGAGGGAGGGAGGGAGGAAGGAAGGAAATAAAGAGGTCTGTCAAGCGAAGCGCTTACAATTGTTGAGCAGAAGTAACTTAACGCGACAAGAGATCTAGAAGAAGTTAACACAATCAAACAAATTAACCACAGGAAACAGGCATTGCTGTAGTTTTTCTTACTTTTTTAAGACAGGCACGTCGACACTTCTATCCCAACAAAAGGTGCCATTCTCAACACAAACGGATAGGTTGGTACCTAATGATAAAAGAAATGTAAATACAACAAGCTGCGGCTTGCAATTAACAGTTGAAGGGTGTATTCTTGTCCTAGGTATCTTCGATGGTGGATAAAGTTAGTAATGGAACTGGTTTATACTCCAGCATTGTAATGAATCAACTGCAAAACGATTGGTAAATTATCATATTCTAAAAGCTATTCAAATCTAAGGCCCTGGTCAAACAGAATCTCAAGTTATCGCTGCTTAAAACTTAAATACCTTGTGATTCCGTATGGCGATACCCTGCGTGTACTTGCGGTGGCTTGCAATGACTTGCATTAACTTTTCTCGAGCTCAAATTTGCACGCAAGTTAACGCACGTTTCTTACCGTTTGGCAACTTAACGCAAGCCGCTGCAAGTTGCTCTCAGCATTGCAAGCACAGGCGCGGGCAAGGTTGCACTGAAATGGCTTTTTTACAAATGGCTTCTACTTGCAAGTCCGTTTGGCCACCCATCACAAATTTGCGTACACAAGTTGACATTTCTTAACTTGCGATCACTTACCACGACTCCGTTTGGCCTGGGCTTTTAAGCAATAGCAATGGTAAGTAGGTAAAGGTTAAGTCGCACACGAGCCAAGGAGGCCCACACGGCCGGAGCTTATCCCGGTTTCTGTAGCATGAAGCAACTGAGAGTATTGCTACTCCCCCCCCCCCCCCGGATGGGATGCTAGTCCATCGCAGGGTTACCCCAGCAGTATATCACCCGTACCCATTTTATGCACCTGGGTGGAGAGAGACAATGTGTGTAAAGTTTCTTGTCCAAGGAAACAACAAGATGGCAGGGACTGGGCGTGGAACCACCGACCTTCAGATCTGAGGTCCCACGCGCTAACCACTGCACTACCGCGCCCACCACAAGCAACAGCAATAGCTAATTCTAACTTACAGTGCGGAGGCATCTGCCGTATGACGTTATCAGCCGGAACTTCACCAAGTTTTAAAAACTCCTCCAAACGGTGAAATGAAACTTGAGCCTAGAAAACAAAAGGACAGTCAGTCCAGAGCAGGTACAAATCGACGCCTTATTCACAAAGTTAATTAATAACGCCGGCATTTCCGGCCTTTGATGGTGCGGTGCTTGCTTTCCTTAAAATGCGACTGACAAAAGACAACTACAGTAAAAGGTCCCCTATAAGAACCAGCATTTTCTCTAAGTAACACTGTCATGTAGTAACACTCCAAGTAGTCTGTCCAACTATTCCACACCCTTTGAACCCCCTCCCCCTCATCCGTCAAATGTCGACAGCCGAATTCACTGACCCCCTCCCCACTTCCCTGGCCAATACTGACAGCGACGGGTATGTTTCAGGTTGTCAACAAAGCTTGAAATCAACATTGTAAAGAGGGAGGGGGGAGTCCGTGCCTATACTAAAGGTTTTGTGCAAGAGTCCCAAGATTAATAAAAAATGACCACGATCGGATTGTAGATACTGTAAACTGTTATATGCTGAACTCACCTGAATAAAGTTTATGATGACTCTTGGTAGCATAGCAAGAGGAAAGCGCAGGATATTGAACAATGAGATGGCTACAAAGGCTTTAGCAGCGGTCAGCTCATTACCTAGCAACACATAAACAGTGAAGGTGGCGAGAGAAACCTGTTGAAGAAAGCAGGCGAAGACGATCGTCAAATTTCTTAATTATGGCCTGGGCGAGATGTAAAGTAAGTATGTAAGTAAGAAACTTTATTTACGTGTCAAACCATGTAGCTTGGGATAATCCCATACTAATTAGGGGACACAAAATAACGATATACAAAACTTAAGATAGAAACAAAAATGTAATAGAACTATTAAAGAAACTGATACTAATCTGATAAACTAGTAGTTGCTAATTTTAATCTGATAATCTGATAATCGAAATCGAGGCGAACTGACCAGTTGCCATGTTTGTCTCAATGCTTTCTAACACAATCACAACATAATTGCAAAAGTAAAAACTTCCTACAAAAACAAGATTATTGGCAAAGATGCGAGAGAAGTGGAACGAATCTTTAAAACCTGAGCTATATTTATAAATAAACAAACTCAAAACCATAACAAACACTTCCTGGCCATACGTAGCCTGCGAATAGGCTTACTTAATCAACTTTCGCGCGATTTGGTGCCAGAGCAACTATTCACGAGTCGACCTCGTACTCAGATGAACACGTTTTCCTCAAATGAATAAATCGTACTCAGATGAACAAAGTTTAAAAACTTCCTCACCAAAAATGGAGCACAAATGAAGGTGAAGGAGACTGCGGCATTCAGGAACATGCTGTTAGTGAGGTGATGAAGCTCTTTGTTTCTGATCGCTGTGATCTTGTGAATAAATGATTCCTCCCATGCGTACAGCTTGAGAACCTAGAGTGCGCAAAAAAGAATAAATGAAGGCGTGGTACTTGCTTACATAATTACACCTCAGGGTGCCATGTGACACTTAACACACCAATTTGAGTTTGCCAACGCGAGTTGGCCAACCTTAGTTTGACTTGTAAAGGCCACTTTAAAGGTCCCAATTCGCTCACTCAAAAACCGCAAATGGAACACTATCACACGTGCGCGTTTTCAGTCACCCGTTTTCTTAAAGCAGGCAGCATACCTTTATTCCGCTAAGCACTTCGTTCATCAACTTTATGCGTTCATCGGTGTTTTTTAGTTGCTTCACCTATAATAACACATAAACTGGTAAGTTGCGAGGAACAGTACTGCGTTAAAAAATGTAGTCTGTAATCATTATGGCGCCTTTCAACACAGCTTATTGGGAAATGTAGGTCAAGTGTGACTTTTATATGGTGGAGTTGGTACCAGCACCTTTGGTGTTCACGAGTTAAATGAAAACCGTACATTGACCACATGGAAAGTCAAAGTGCCAATTAAAATATCCATTTCTGCTCTAAAGTTTTGCATCATTCTGTGTTGCCTTAACGAAAAAAGAAACTCTAAGTAGCCACGTTTTCACCGCGGCAGCCTTTCTTCATTCTTGCATATACAACAGTTTTACCTGAATGTTCCTAACCAATCGTGTGATAAGAAGATTCAGCGGTACTAACAGTAAGAGCATGCCCAGACCAGCCATAACAGCCACACCCATGGTGACATACAGGAAGTAGATGGCAACACAGATTTGGAGGGGCGCTGACCAAATCTGATTGAGGGACTGCACAAGCTGCATGACCCGCTGGGCGTCAACAGCCATGAGGTTAACCATCTCCCCAGCTGTGGAGACTCTTCGTGAGAGCTGACTTAGCGACAGTGCCTAAGGAAATACAGACAAGAAAGACTTAATTACCAGACAGTCAGTCATTGGCCTTTTTCCGCCCACATTTCATAATGTCCGACATGGTATTTGCAGTCTTAAATGATTCAGCTTTTGTCTCGGTGTTATTAACCAATCACAACTTGGTATTTCTTATTTTTTTTAGGAAGTCGAAATAACACGTTGTGAGCTTTTGTTGTACTTGAGCAAAGTTGGAAACGGCCATGTGATTTGAAATCGCCCTATAATACATTGCGAACATCGGAAGTAAAACGAGATTCGTCTTTCGCAGAATAGTCTACAAATTTAGGAGGGACACGATGCGTTAAGGTGATTTTGCAAGGCACGATTTGCCACAACAACTTTTAGTGCAACAGCGTTGGCCGAAAAGTTGATCTTGTATAACATGGGCGGGCGGACAATTTTCAGCACAATTTTCGCACACCCAGTACATGAAATGAAATTCTTCCCTTTGGGAAACTTTGGAAAATTTACAGGCTTCTGTATAGGTGTATGGCAAGAGTTTCTGACCCATCTTTTCAAACATTTGTAAATGCACCAGGCAACTTTTGAATGCATAGTTTGAAGCAAGTCTTGAACCGATTCAATAATTATTGAATTTTGTATGCTCTTTCTAGTAACTGAAGTATCCGTTTCTTTATCGGGTGAATTTGTAAACGCGACTAGAGGTGTAAAAAAACGACAAATCAGACATCAGTAAAGATGGTCCTGACAGAATTAACTTCTTTCACCTTGGCATAAACAGCACCAATAACACTGCTGTGCACTCTCATGGCTGAGGTAAATGATATGTGAAGTCCATGTTGCACTGCCATAACTTGACAGGTTGCCACGGCAACCATACAAACAACATAAACGTAGCCCTTCCATCTGTCAGAGTCATTCCCCTTGTTCTCAGTGTATTCTATCAACAGGCTGCAAAATACAGAACAATGTACTTATTAAAGGAAGTATTCACGACAAATATAAAGTTTGTATTTTTTGGGGGGGGGGGAAGTCCGTTATTTATATAGTGTAGGTCTTGGTAGAAAGTTTTTAAAAATTTCTAAATTTAGAACATTTATTTAATGTTGTGGAAGGCAACTGACTTCCTTCATAACTGCAATTATCATGTTGCCAAAAATTCTCTGTAATAAGGTATTCCAGGGGAGTCTATGGCTTAACTTACCCAAGTAGATATGGCTGAATAAACAGCAAGACATCATTGATGAGCTTGAAGACAATTCCAATCAAAAAATGTGATGCAAACACCCTGACCATGGCTTTCACCAATGACGGTTCATAGCCTTGCTTTCCACCAAAGCTAACATCAGCACCTTGAAGATGAATCCTCTCTGATTCCTTGTGTTCAATGATTCCAGTGTGTGGTTTGTTTTTCCTGAAGTGTGAATTTAAAGTTAAGTTACTCAAGACTTACACTGCAATAAAAAAATCAGTAGACTTTTCAGAATTCAAATGGGCATCATATGACACCTGGCGGTAGTTGATTTACTTTTAACACCAGGGAAATCCAATGGCCTCTCTTGGCTTCAATCATCCCTCACTTCCTCAGCTATGTTGCTTTATGTTTGCACTTTTGTAATCAAGTCGAATACATGTACACTGCCAGCTATGCAGACTCAATAATTGAGACAGGTGTACGCGTAGTTAATGTCAAACTCAAAGAAAATGAAGCTGACGCTCATTTGGTCTTCCATCCCTGATACTATTATTTACATTGTATAGCAGGTCCCAAGAACCAACAGTGTCCTCCCCCCCCTGCCCCCTTGCTCTCCTAAACAGGTTTCCCATCAAATACATAGACAGTCACTCCCACCCATACTGTAAGTAAATGTTGTCCTCAACTTCTCTTGTCTCCTGAATCTTAGCAGGTTTAACTATAAATAAATAAATAAATAAATAAATAAATAATTAAAAGTAAATCAACTTTTTTTAACGAGGGTGACACCTAAGAGTCTGGGGCTGACAAACCTGTGGCCCTCAGGTTCTGGATCAAATTGGAATTTGGAAATGTTGGTTTTTGAGGAGAGGGGAAAACCAGAGTACCCAGAGAAAAACCTCTCGGAGCAAGGAGGAGAACCAACAACAAACTCAACACACATATGACACCAGGACCGGAGGTCAAACCTGTGCCACATTGGTGGGACAGGTCGCTCTCACCACTGCACCATCCCTGCTCCCCTGCTTAACTAACTGTACGCAGATTTTTTGAATAAACAGAAGTGTAATATAATGACAATCACCTGTGGCATTTTTTCAGTTCTTTGTCCCATTCCCTGTGAAGTTTGGGCACAATGTGACATGACTGACTCCTCTCATCTAATGACCACAAGTCACTATCCTGGAGAGGTCTCTTGAAACCAGCTATAATCAGTCTAAACAAACAAACTCAAAGTCAAACAGATCATCAATACTAAGCTAGTCTTGAAGTCTTGAGCTGAAGAAACCTGACAATGTCTAAGCCCAAGTACCTTCATCACTTTGCCTCACTTTGTCTATCACCTAAATTTATACTAACAATAAATGCCAGGAGGTGTTGCTTGCTAAGTAAAGGTAAAGTTGTACATGAGCCATGGAGGCCCATGGCTGGAGCAAATCCTGGTTTCTGTGGTATGGAGCAACTAGGAGTATTGTTACACCCCCCTGGATGGGATGCTAGTTCATCGCAGGGTTACCCCCCAGCAGTATGTCACTGGTACCCATTTATAGACCTGGGTGGAGAGAGACAATGTGGGGTTAAGTTTCTTGTCTGAGGAAACAACACAATGGCAGGGACTGGGCCTTGAACCACTGACCTTCAGATCTGAAGTCCAACGTGCTAACCACTAACCCCCCCCCCTCCCCATCCCCCTCTCCCTTCCCCATTGCTTGCTTGGTAGGTAACAAATAAAAAATTGTTAGATCCTGAGGTTTTGGACAGTACTTATTTACAAGTTGGCTTACGATATACTGTAAAGATACCTTTATATTTGATTTATATTACTGCAACATTTTGAAATTACCTATTGAGCCACCAAAAGGTCAATCTCGAAAGGAAATTAGCTTTTCCCTCAGGACATGGTTTCTAAAAGAAAAAATACAAAACAAACATTACATATTTTACTTACCATCAAAGACCAATTTTTATCATATCTTTTTAAATCAACTCATATCTTTTTAAATTAATTCATATCTTTTTAAATTAATTTATTTTAAGCTCGTTTACCAGTTTCCCTTATCTTGTAGACCGATTTTTATATTTTATCCATTGTAATTAGTAGTTAGCATTTTTATATTTTATCCATTGTTATTAGTAGTTAAGCATTTTTTTAAATTTATTTTTTGAAGGTTGTAAATTTGGTTCGATATTTTGTCTTATAGTTTTAAGTAAAGACACTTAAATTTTATTTTTTTGTCAAATTGTGAATGCATTGAGGCTGTGCAAAATGCATTTATAAATACTGTTATTAAAGGGACACTATCCCAACAATCATGCGCACGCATGAATGTCAGCTGTTATCTTTCAAAAGAAACAACAGAACTGTCACATTGACACGACAAGATTACCCTGCGGCCCGTGCAGTGTTCCACTGTTTACATCTTCCATTTAAATATTTACTCGCATTCTATAGCTACAAGGAAGCTAAAACTTATATTTCTCAACGAAAAGGGTCTATAGATCACACTTCGTGATGCGAAACACAAAATGTAAATCACCGGAAATCACCGGAGATTTTTGGATTTGATTGCAGTGAAAGCAAGAGATTTCTTAGTTTGGTGAAACATCACGTCAGACTTTCGTAACAAGAGGACTTGTTAGTTCCTATTGTTCTCGGAGGGACAAATATGTGGTTTAGAGTGCAAAATAAGGTCAGCTAGCACTTTCGGAGAGCCATCAGCAGCTCGGAAATTTGCGGACTGGATTCTGTTTCCTAAAATTTTCTGTGCTGCAGGCCTAGATATTCAGCTAAAAAATTCGAACAGATCAATCTCCATTAGCTTACACAATATGCCTTTAAAAACCTCTGAAACAATCTTAGAAAGCAGGGAATGATATTTCAAGTATTTTGCTAAAATTTTCTCATTGGGTGGCCCTGATTATACACAAAGATTTAACAGAGAGTGATGCAAAAGACAAAATCCTGCAACAGAATTAAAAACAATAAGCCGGGCCGGGCGTTACAAACATCAGCAGGGAAACTCGTCACGCTGCAGTAAATATTTCAGATCCTTTATTGTCACAAATATAAACATGAAAGGCATAAAAACCTATAAATTTCCTAAAAGAGCCAAATTCAACGTACCTATTATGCCAAGAGTGGGATAAAAACCACATTAGTCGCTTAACAAATGATCAGAAGTCAAACCAACGGAGAATAACAAACGGCAAAAGCCACAAGAATCCACCACTTCTGACCTCGACATGACCTCGAGAATGCAACGCCTAAGTTGTAACGGCTCAATTCAGTCAACATTTAAAAATCCTCCAAACCAAACCCGCTACAAAAACACAAGAAGCAAAATTGGTCAAAAGACCAAGATAAGGCACGGCATACCAATACGTGAAGTAGAAGTCGTGCAGGCCTTCCAACCCATTTTATGACTGTGTCGGTCAAATACAGACACTATCCCTTCAGTCGTTTTCATGTCTCATGGATTGCTTTCTTGATAGATATCATCGATACCCTGCTATGCTGCTGGTTCCATTTCTGCTTTTTCCTTTCGCGATTTTCTGGGCTTTTACGGAAGCTGGCAGGAGAAAGAGGCCTAATCGACCGGCACTACAGCGCTTCCCTCTTCTCGGTCCTCCATCCAAAGGCATTGAAAACAATGCCAAAAAACAATTTCACACAAATTGCAACTTAACGGGAACTATGTATCATTAATCAATAGTTCTGCAAAGGTTTACGGCAATATTGAACTTAACTGATTATGATCGAGCATGCTACAAACGGATTTTAAAGGTTCAATATAACTTCTTGCCTCTTGTGAATTTGCGACATCCTGTCGGAAGATCAAAGTATGGAGCATGCACATGAGGCAGATTGTGTCCCTTTAAATTATTATCATTAGTAGTAGTAGTATTATTATTATTATTATTTATAATCTGATGATAATGATAATCATTGAAAAAATACTTCATTGACCACTTCCTGAGAGGGGCTTTTAAGGGACCATGAAACAAACTACAGTCAAATGAAAAACCCTAAGTGGCAGGAGGCACACAAGTTGTGACATTGTATTTACAAGCATGGCTCACGAATCCACCTCACTGTCAGAGCAGGATTGAAATGTGTGACTTCTACATTTCGAGTCCAGTGCCCTGACCACTTGGCCATCCTTGACTGATGCCACCCAGGGAGCGTCCAGCCACAAAAATAATTAAATAATAATATAATTAATATAATAAATTCTTTTGATCAGCTATAGTTAACTTCATCCTTGTGTAGCAGGAATATGAAGTGACAGAGGGTTTCTGCGGTGGAAGCTACTAATCACCATGGAACAATGTGCAGACTGTAAAAATCTCTTCACTTTGTGATTACGCTTAAGAATACCCTTACCCTTTTGGGTTCTTCAGCCTTTTCTTTAGGACATGCTGCAGTACAAAGACATTTGGGGAAAAACCTGGAATCTAACTGCTGATTAATCATTGATGGAGTCACATCACCACCATTCATGAGAAATTGTAGCCTAGAATGAGACAAAACAGCATTGTTTATTGTCTTGGTTGTAAACAACAAGGACAGAAGATGGGGCTGCACTTATTGGAGGAGGGGCACGAGGGGGTTAAAATGGCAGATTAATGGCATACAAATTGGAACATAAATTTTATTATATGTGTACACATACGTTTCATCTTCCAGATCTTCCTTTAAAGGAACCACACAGGTGCTTGGTACAAACCCTTCCCTTTCGCTTGCAACACATCTCACATACAGCCACCAACTCTTTATATTCTTTGTGAGAATCTCAAAACACTGGCCCTTGTGAAAAGACAACTGAGCTCTTGCATCTGGGGCATTGTTGAGCTGCTCTTGTGTCAAAATGTTGTCATCAGTCTGTGATGGGACAAAGTCATGAATAGCCACCACCTTGACTTTCTTCCATCCTGCTGCCGCCATCAGAAAGACTTGCACATAATCCTTGCACACCAGTTAGATTTTGAGAAGACCTTTTGTGCATATCTACATATCATAATGAAAAATACAATAATACTGTGATCACTGTGAAACCGACACACATGTACACTGTACCTGCCTTTTTGTCCAGGACAAGTGCAAGTAGATATTGTTACATGTATTGTTTTGTACTCAGTAAAATGCCTGATGGGCAAGCCACCTGGCAAGCTTAATCTCCCAAATAAATAGACTTCAAGAAAAACTACCTTCTTTGGCACCTGGCCAAATAAGCAAGTGGCAGTCAAACTTAGTATAACTTGCAGCTTGCCCAAAAAGGTCCTCACCAAACTCACCAGGCAGCACTGCATATTATCAAGACTAAAATTAAAAATATAGACATTTTATATAAACTTCGGCTATCAGGAATTAACAAATTAACAAAGTATGCAAATATAAGTTTAATTAGGTTGTTTACATTTCAAAAAGAACTTCTTTCAGTGTTACGACAGTTGCTATGATCACTTGAAATTTTGGAATATTTTTGCCATAGTGAGACATAAATTTTACAAAGTGAAAGTGATTAGTATCATGCAACAACGTTTTGATGAACTACCCACTAAAATATATGGTAACAGCTGAAATTGGTGATTGCGTTACGTTTTGAATTAATTCGCAATTTACTTCGATATTGACCAGTTGGCTTACCTTTGTCAACTATCGAGTTCACAGGAAGACGAAGAATATATAAAATGAAATGGTGGTTTTAAAGACACATTGACTGTTCTAGATTCATGTTAGTAGAAAATACGAACCATAAAATTATCTTGTGCGAGCTTAAACTGAGAAGCCAAAAATTGAGCCTAAGAATCCATTATCCATTTCGATTTTTCAACCGCAGCCGATTACATCACGAAATAACCTAAGACAGTTAGCTTTAATTTTGTAGCCTCCTTTTGCAGCAGCCAGAAGATGGTCAAGGTGCCACCTACGAAGAATGGTGTTTAGAAAACAAGAAAGAAAGATTACCACTCACCAGCTGATAGGAATCATGAAACAATCTTTAAAGCGGATGCAGAGAGCGGCTTCGCAGGGAATGAAAGTGGACCCAAATCCGAAGGCCAAGGTCGATAATAAACTCCTTCCTTCCTGAACAGATTCTGTTTCATTACTCAGTAATACACATGTCAAAATCTTAAGGCCAGATTTTGCGACACATACAACGATTTGTAGAGCTTACTTTTGATAACCGTTTCTAAATTTTTTTGTTGGCGTCACGAACCAAAACACACAGCTGAGTAGCGATGAATAGCCGGCAGCGAATCAGGGACTGGGACCGATACAAGGCGTACGTAACCAAGCCTGTTGTTTGAGAACAGATTCTCCCCACCCTGCTCTGCTCCGGCTTAGATGAGCTCCCGGATCCCGGAGGAGGCAAGCAACTACTAAAGGAGAAAAAAAAGCAAGGAAAAAGCATTTCCGCTGCAAGGCAGCTCAAAGTTCCCGTTTTCTACCTATCGATTTGAAAGAACATGAAGCCGCAAAATATAATTTCATTTTAAAAAATAATAAAATATTTCCTGACTCAGAGCGCAATAAAAATTTAAAAACTGTTGAAGTGGAATATTTCGTCCGGACCAACCGAACTTCATCAGCCACGGTAGAAATGTGAATATTAAGAAGGGTTATATCACTTCATAAGGGTCTCAAGGGGGCTAAAATAGTGTTATAGATGTTAGCTAATTCGAAGCCATTGTCTCTATTCAAAGAGGGCTTTCGTAACCGGATCTCAATTGCTTCCCTTATGCGACGTTTGAACGTGTTGCTTTCCGTGGCGAGAACTTTTGTTTTGCTGGAATCCACCGAATGTCCCGTGAGCTGGCAATGTTCGTGAACGGCTGATGAGTCCCTTGAAAGATGTTCCTTAATTCTGGTTTCAAGCACGCGAGAAGTTTCGCCAATGTATTGTTTGTTGCATTGATCACAATGAATGTGATAAACTGTGCCACACTTCTTTAGGTTTTCAGTTTTGTCTTTAACCTGTACCAATTGCGATCTGAGAGAATTGACAGGCTTGTGGACGATTGTGACCTCGTGTGATTTAAATGCTCTTTGTAGGCGTTCCGAAAGGCCTTTGATGTATGGTACTGAGGTGTATACTCTCTTCTCGTTGCGGGATTCTTTAGACTCTCTCGTGTCGGATTCATCTTTCAAGGGACTCATCAGCCGTTCACGAACATTGCCAGCTCACGGGACATTCGGTGGATTCCAGCAAAACAAAAGTTCTCGCCACGGAAAGCAACACGTTCAAACGCCGCATAAGGGAAGCAATTGAGATCCGGTTACGAAAGCCCTCTTTGAATAGAGACAATGGCTTCGATTTAGCTAACATCTATAGCACTATTTTAGCCCCCTTGAGACCCTTATGAAGTGATATAACCCTTCTTAATAGTCACATTTCTACCGTGGCTGATGAAGTTCGGTTGGTCCGGACGAAATATTCCACTTCAACAGTTTTTAAATTTTTATTGCGCTCTGAGTCAGGGAATATTTTATTATTTTTTAAAATCATGTTTCCAGAGCAGGAAAACAATATTTTTGATTGTATATAATTTCATTATTCCGATGTTTCTCTTTTTGCTGGGTCCCCGATACTAGGGGAAAAAAAAAGGAACCTGAAAGGATAGAAAAAGAAACAAAGAACGACAAATTGTCACACAATGACAACGGATGAATTCGGACAAAATTAGCTATAACTATGCTTGGGGTGTCCCTGTTACAACAGAGAACTTGACGGGGGCAGAACTTTCCAAGTTAACATCCCTATTGATGTTTACAAAAAGACACTACCGCTTCCTTTAAGAACGCCCTTGGAAAATACATTTTGGCTTAGTTTTTAATGTGATATATTTTAATACAGTTTTATCCTATTCTGTTTTTACTTTTTTATCTTTTTATCTTTGTGAATTATTCTAGGTGAATTTATATATATATATATATATATATATATATATATATATATATACTCGTTGAAGGAAAGCGAGGACGGACAACTTCTGACGACTAAAAAGTTAAAAAATTTAATGAAAAATAAAAACGTTTCGGTCTTAGACCTTCATCAGTTACATGAAAAATTGAACTTATCAAATCTACCTTAAATAAGATTACAGAACAAAACAAGACGCAAAATACAATTCAACGCTATGAGTTACGTAACCAGCGTGATTATAACAATACTAAAACAAGGATAAGTGACGCTAACATTCAAAAATAAAAACAATATAGTACAACGATTATATAACGAAAAAAGGAAAACTAAACAATACTAACAATTAAACGTAATTACAAGGTGTAGATACAGGTACAACACTAGATAAATGAACGATACAAGGCAAAAATATAACAAAAGACCGGAAATATGCTGCTATAAAAATAAATAACAAAAGATGACAGATAAGACTAAAAACTAAAAACTACTAATTCAAAAAAGATGGCATTTGCAAAGGGGCAAAAGAAAGGGCAGTCAAAAGGAAAGCAACCTACGTTTACGCAAACATGGATCATACCAAAATCCCAAATCGAGGCCTTTGGAGCCCCAAAGGGCCGATAGACAACAAAATCCCTGGGGGGCCCTTAAACAATAATGACCGTAATAAGTTCCCCGGACAGGGCCTTTGAGTATACCCAACACCTAAGAGGCTGACAAAATCCAAGAAAAGGGCCTTTGAACGGCCATATATCGCAAACAAAGAATCGCAAAAAAGAAAATTAATTATAACAAATTCTATTCCTAGAATGAAATTCTTTTCTTTTATTTATTTCTCTGAGTGGTTTTACAACAACATATATATCTGAGTGGTTTTACAACAACATATCTGACACAACACTATAACAGAGCAACATGGCCGCCTGTGGGACTCCCTCCCCACCCCTCCCCCCCACAGTTCCCCAGGGACCTCAGAGCAGCTCTGACCCTCCCTGGGTTAGCCAACCCTCCACTCGAGGGTGTCCGGCTAGCTAGATTAAGCTCTGTGCACAGAGTCAAGCGATCAGTTTGCCCTAAAGAGCCAGTAAACACTTCTCTTTCAGATCTTTTGCACAGCACAGCTAATGTTAAGCCTCACTATCCCCCTTGAATGGAGTCCCAGACCCAACTTTCACCAATGGTCACAAAGCTTGGTCCCCGTGGAGCACTGTGGTGTGCCGTTTGACGCCAAGCCCCCTCACGTTTGGTCGGCCGCGGAAGGCGCAAAGCGAAAAAGTTATGGCACAGTTTTTTCGAATTTGCTCAGATATATATACATAATTCAGTTAAATGTTCACCGGCGAAGCCAATACAGTGCTCTACTTGCAGCGAAAGAGCGGAATAAACCAGTTGGTGAACTACTCAAATCTTGAGTGAATGGACATTTAATACAAACTTGTTTCGTAGGCCACCGAAGAGGTGACCCACTCATCTATATCTATATATATATATATATATATATATATATAGATGACCCACTCATCTCATATATATATATATATATATATATATATATATATATATATATATATATATTTGAATTTCTTGTAATCGGTCCCACAAACAATGCTGTCCACGGAGTCTGTAACGGAGGATCACTAGAAGCGATCGTGGAAACTTGAATAATTGAAACAGAATGAAGCCGGCAATAAACAGTTTAACTTAACCTAATTGTTATATTTTATTCAATTTGTTTTTTTGTTGTTGTTGTTGTTTTTTCACGTCAATTTCCCGAGTATTTCTCTGTTTTGTTTCTATTTTCGAATTTTATTGTATGTTATATATATAGTTCACCATTGCACTACATCGCCACGTGCACTTAACTGCGTCACACGTGAGCTTATGTAACCAATCACTATTGTAATTCCACATTTTAAATAATTCCGTTGACACTCACCGTTATACAGTCATTACGCTCCTGAAGAAGGCCAAGGCGGCCGAAACGTTGAGCAAATAAAGCTGAAAAGCCTTAACTGGAGTTGGCTACTTGACCGTCACTAATATACATTATATATATATATAATTTTTTTTATCTCGAGCGGATTAACGTTTCTTTTCTAGAGCAACGCTCAGTGGAAAAATCAATGGGTTCACTTCCTCAGGTGGGTGTAACCAGCTCGATGCAACAAGATATGCACGTTTGACAGGTTGCATGACAACTCCAATAGTTACCTATAAAAGGTATCAGCTGCCAAGGATAATACCGGCGAGATTTCTACCACACGCACAAAGACAACACAAGATCCAAATCTACCTCAGTTTGCTTATCACTTTCATTTTCCTGGTCTTTGTCACCTCCATCAGCATTAACACCAGCAAAAAAACACCAAAGAAAGGACGAGAGTAATCAAATTGGAGACCAGTCATTGCTAAAAGCGCGATCGCGATAGTGACCTTCACACACATTGTTTGGTGACCTTTGATTTCAAGGTCAGATGTCACCGCGCCCTGGAAACCCGTGGCTTTCTCGGCTGTCACTGACTCGGTCGACCATCGGTTGGCCATCCATGAGATCTGTGTATACAAATGAATGTAAATATATATATATATTTTAAACATAATCATGTCTGCCTTTATGCTATTGTGTTCTGGGGCCTTTAAAATGTTTTATTTCACTGGTCAATAAGAAATTTTCTGTTATTTATTTATTTTGGTGAGTATTTGCACCTTCCAGTATTTTCACCTTCACTGAAACTCCACGCCATTCCAAATTTTTTAGCGGGATCATTTGCGGTCCTCTCTGGGGATCATTTGTGGTCCTGGGATTATTTGCGGTCCATTTTGGGGATCATTTGCGGTCAGGGATCATTTGCGGTCTCGGGATCATTTGTGGTCTCGGGATCATTTGCGGCGCTGTACAGGCCACCCTGTTTCATCACGCGGTCGCTTCAATACGAGAGCCTATTCTCTTAAGCGACTAGCTCTAGTTGCGGCCAATTTTCTGAATTACCGAGGTGGTTGCTTACGAGAGCGTTGACTGTAGTAAGGAAAAGCATTGATGAGGAATGTACCTCAATGAACGCTTTGAAGTACGTGTTCTCTAAATTTTTCGTTTTCCATACTCCTCATTTTCAATAATCTGCATTTTGCATACCCGCATGTTCCTTCCCTCCATTTTCTGTACCCGCATTTTTCATACCCCCATTCCGCAGTGCCGCACCACGAATTTTCCTTGCGATCTTTAGTAATAGGGTTTTACGATACTCAGCTGGTATTCGGTCTTTGTTAGTGCAATCAAGTTCATCCTAATTGTTCCAGAGAGTTTTATCTTCGCTCTCCAGTGAAGTTAGTTTTTGAGAAAATGCTCACTTCATTTTGCTGGTAAAACGTAACATATATTCCCACTCCATGACATACATTTGCTAAAGAAGTCCTAGCTTGAGGACACTCTTTAAGTCTGCGAAAGCATTTTACTGATTTTATTTACACCTAGCTTTTAAAAAATTCTCCCTTTTCCAACGAAGTACAATTGATTAGTAGTAGACTAACTTAAGCCCTCATTCTGCTAATGCGCGCGATGATCAAACATTGATTGCGCAAATTCCTTTGGGCAAATTAAAACTTTTATACCTGAAAAGTAGAAAGTTGACGGCTGGAAACCCAATGATAGGAACGCTTGGCCTGTCGTTGTATCACTGATTTTTTAGAATAATCTTTGCTTATCCTGCTGTGTCTCAACATAACGTCAAACTGTCGCCAAAACCATTAAAAGCTTTTCACCGAAAGCTAAAAAAGTAGAAACTTGAGGGTTGGATGATAAATGGTCACAAATCAGGTCTGCAAATTCTATGACAGTTTCGCCTGTCGTTTAGGACTAATGTTAGCACTTTTATTTAACTTGACTGGGAACTTTGTTTACCCTGCTTTTTCTCAACATGGCATTAAGCTGTCGCCAGATCTATTAAAACGTTATACCCTCAGGCAAGATGTTTGCTGTTTCACGCCATATAGTCTAGCAGATAGGTAAAACTATCCTGCACTTTATGATAAAAGCATGACACTTCGCACACTAATACTAGGTATCACAGGGAACGCTTTAAAGATTAGAAGCAATCTCGATAGGATCTGTGGCAGGCGGGAAGGGGGGGGGGCATTTTTCAATATGGCTGCCATTCAGACTATAAAGACTATTATTGGAAAAATGAAGCAAAAGTAACTTGATACAGTGTTGAATTGTCTTTTTAGTTATGTTTGCCTGTTAAATGTTCCATCAAAACAAAACGTTAACATTTTTCGGGGTGATTTAACTGAATTCAGGGGATCACTTTATTCTAGGTCAAAATTATGCAAATTAGATATTTCATTAATTCAATTACACTGGTCGAATCTTCTAACCACAATTTCGCTTTCTCCTCAATAATTTCGGCTGCCACTTTCAAGATTACCTGTTTAACTGTTTCACAGCAGAACTATCAAGCACAGTTACTTCCAAAACAGATTTTCGTTGGCAAATTTACTCCTTCGTCTATAGCCTTTACAGATCTCGATTTTTGGACTTGGCAGCTTAGCGCTAAAGGAGCACATGGCCCACAAATAGCCAGCTTTTTATCCTGTCAGTGTCTAAATGAGGGGTTACGGAAGGAACTTCTTAGCAGACGAAGTAGTATGTTTTCTAACATCTTCCCTGAAAAACGTTTTTCTTGCATTATTCATATCGTTATCAGAGACTGGAAGAAGCAATGAGCTGCAATTCTTCAAGCTTGGAAAACTGAATGTGGAAAAAGTCTGTGTGCTGCTGTGAATTGCGCGCATTGTCTGTGCAAGCATGTGCAATGCGGGCATATATGTAGCATGAATGAGAATACTCTATAGCGATCTAGCTATGCACCTTCTTCTTTCCGTGTAACACGGCATGGTGCCCCATCTAGTACATGGCGCATGCACTGCACCTGTTATTGTTTGACGCACTGAACCACGCGAGTTACATTATGTACCCGAGTAAACTTCCCATCCGCATTCCCGTTTGATAGTGACCCTGATAGTCGATAGCGACTTCAAACATCGCCTGGAACAAGTCACTGTCTGCGGTATGAAGTAGCATAATCCGTTAAGAGTATAACTCTCTCGATAGTTTGCCAACTTTAAGCATTATTATCTCATCTAGGTGCAAACCAAGGACGCATACCTCGTTGCAATTCTAGAATGTAAAATAGCTTTTTCTTACTTCTCAAGACTTCCAACAGAAGTGTCTTTTAACGATAGCTTGATCTAGATATCCTAGGCCAGGTTGTCGAACTACTTCCGTCTGCCAGAAATGTTATTGCAATCGTTATGGTGCGCCCTTAGTACGCGCACAACTCACGAAGCTTGGTTTCACGCTGCAAGAATTTTGTACCTTAGTTTCGGTGCCTTTTGAACTAACACATAGAGCATGAGTGCTAACCTGGTGTGCGTGGAAGCTTTCCTTGGCATTCAATGTTTTCAGGAATGAATCCGCATATGTGGTTGTAGTATGTTTTCTTATACAAGTACCGAAATCGAATCGCTGCATACACGTATTTCCACATGCTTTGGGCAATCCAAGTGAGTTGTACATGTAGGTAATTCCCAAGATGGCCCCCTGTATCAACCACATCCTCTTCAAACAGTGGAATTATTTGCAGTAGGTATCTATGGCTGTTTAGTTACTCTTGTGTTTTGTATAGTGGATAAACAATGTCAATTCAAGACAACCTTTTTTTCATTTCTCGCCATTTATCAGCCCCCAGGAAAGATAATTCAGTGTCTTTTATTCTTTTACTAGTTAGAACGAACAATTTATGGTTGTCTCGTGTAAAGTTTGAGACGTTAGTAATGAAAAAATAAGCTACAACCATGCAATCATCAAGTATGAATTAATTAAAATTTCTCATTTGCATAATTATGTCCACAGAATTATCTTTTCAATTTTTCATTCTCAGAAACCTTCTACGCCAATTTTGATAGGATTATTGTAATCTTTAAACGTATTTCAGTAGATCATTACCATCAGACATTGTTTTAGACAATTATGCTGTATGTTTCCACACCAAAGAAGTATCGCTGGCGGCGGCCATTTTGAATAATTACCCCCACTACTTTTACCACCCTCTTCTGGCTAACACAGAGCATATCCCGATTGCCTCCAATCTTCAAAATGTTCTCCATGATGTCTAGTATTAACGTGCCCAGTTTGATGCTTTTATCATAAAGTGCAGTACTCGCCCCTTATTTGACACTTATCTGCCGGACTAATATTTCAAAGTTGTCAAAAAGTGTCAACTGTAGGAAAGGGGAAAAGGAAAATAAACTTTAAAAGACTTTTGCAATTTCGATGCTTAGAGACCTTTGTCATGTTATTATTGTTTAGTAAACATAGAGCGGTTTTCAATTTTTTGCTGTCGTAAAACCAAAACTGAAGTCATTACTCTGGCCAATTACAACAGACGTAAACACTCCCAATGAACCAATCAGAACTCGAAGTAAATACATGTAACCAGCGTCAAGCGAGGAAAACACGTGTGACGTCACACATGTGTTTGTTTATGATTTACGACTGGTTGAGAAAATGGCACGAGCTTTTTATAGCCATTTAGTGAGCGTACTAAAGCAAACGGAAATTGCAGAGTCAATTGAAAACTTTCTATATCATCACACGATTGCACTGAGTTTGCTGGACTAATTGGTCCCCAGTCTCCTAAGGAACGGACCATTAGAAAAGTGATGGGGGGGGGGGGGTGGGGAAAAAAACCCAAAACAAATTTCATGCAAGGGAAAATGTCCGAAAACAAAATTCATGCACAAGATGGGCCTCATTTTGATATGAAACCATAATTCGTTCTGCCAAAGTGCTCAAGTAGTGTCTCCAGTGTTAAAAAAAATTGGAAATTTTCTGCGGCTCTGCCAGGATGCTATAAAATATTGTTTTCATAATTAATATTTCTTTTGTCGGGAGGGGGATACCTTCGCCTGGAACAAATTTTTTGTTGTTTTTATAGTCATAGTCATACAGTTGAACCCCGTTATTTTGAGCCGTCAGGGGAAACAAAAAAAGTTTGAAATAGCGGGAGTTTAAAATAACCGATAGTAAATGAGTGAAGGGCAAATCCAAGCCGAAGGGAAATTGGTTTAAGTTGGGAGTAGCAAGGAGCGACAGGCCTGCACGACTTCTAACAATGGAAACATTTAGATAATGTAGCCTCTTAATATTTTTGCACTGACAAGTATATGAACAGTGGCTCGTAAGATTTGTCGTTGCAATGACTGTCTTGGTTTTATAAAGTGCCATTAAAACGTGTTTGAGCCTTGGCACCGTTTGTTGACATTGAGTTCAGTCAAATGTGTAACAATTAGCCTTTTTCGAAACTGTGAGTTTCGTGTCTTTGGAGCTTGATATGTTTCCTCCTTTTGTAAGCAAGTCTTTCGACTGCCGATTTGTGCAGGCAAGACCATGGTTTCGACCCTCCACATGGGTCTCATCAGCTGCCGGGATTGGTTTTAATTTGCGAGTTGCTCTTATGCAACCTCATGTACGTTTTGAGAATGGCAAGGCATTTTGTTTGGCAAACGTTTCCCGTTGTGTAATTGTACCCACTGTGTGGATCAAAAATCCAGGATTTCTATTGGTTTATCAAAGGTGGCCAACTGTCAAATGTGGTTTTCGATCCTTATCCGTTTGAAGCTTACGTGTGTTTGTATATGTTGCGTTTTTGACATTTTAGCACTCTCCCACTGTGTCTACATCCTCAAAAAGCTGTTACATTAAATTATGACCCTTAACTTCCCAGCAAAGGGTTATAAGGTACCTGTATGTATTTTATATCAAAAGTTTTAAAGGCAAATTTTTGACCTACGTTTTTGAAAAGAATTGTTTTTAAATTAAGGAAATAACAGTGTATGTACTGTATATTTTATAAATTAATCTTTCTGGACACCACTGTTTGTATCAAATCATTTCATATGAATACGTGTTTTATAAAAAATCCATACATGTATATCAATAATATTACACATTTTTTCACTATAAATCGCTATTTACTTTTGAAACCTCCCGCTTCAGTAAATTAAATTTTGAAGCGAACATTACTAAAAAGTGTTTTGTAATAAAATAAACTTTAAAATGTAAAGTAACGTAACAGTACAAGCTATGTATTTAGTAAAACAAAGTTGCATTGTTTTTAATTAATTCAATAGCAAATTGTGCATAAGGAAAATATTTTCTCAAAAAAACAATTCATGTATAGGGCTGTAGCCAAAAAAAAAAATTCTTGCACAGGAAATGGGCCCCAAAAAAAATCCTGGCAGGCTAAAAATCCCCCCCCCCCCCCCGCCCCATCACTTTTCCAAGTCCGTCCCTAACTCACTCTGATAAAACATTAATGGATAGCGCAAACTACTTTGGTGCAAATTGACAATTTGATGCCGTCAACAAAAGTAGAATATCGGTGGCTGGGTGACAATTAATCGTAAATAAAGTCTGCAACTTCTAACCTAGAATTTGCGTTCCGGGAACGTTAGGCTTATCGTGAAACTAATTTTAATAATTTCATTTCTTTAGGACTATTCTTTCGTATATCCTGTAGTTTGCGCAATCAATGTTTGATCAGAGTAAGTCAGGAGACTGGGGACAAGCTAGTCCACTTCAGTTATTTTTCCGAATACAATTGTGTTCTGATATGTATTAAGAAAACAGTCATAGCTTGACAAAGACCTTTAAGCGTCAAAATTACAAAGGTTTTTGAATTTTGCACGTTTTTCCCTTTCCTTCACTGAATCCTCTTAGCGTCAAACTGACACCAAATCCATTAAACCCTTTTAACCATCAGGCCAAACATTGAAAGCGCAAAAGGAAAATTTGATGCCGTTTAAAGAAAGTAGGAAGTTGACGGCTGAGTGATAAATGATTGCAAATAAGGTCTGCGCGCAAATTCTAGAAACTTTATACCTGTTGTGGTCAGTATACTTGTAAAACTAATTTTAACAATCTTATTTGTTTAAGACTATCCCTTTGTTTACCCTGCTGCGTTTCAACATAAATTGCAACAAACTTAAAATTTTAAGAGGCATCAAATTTTCAATTTGCGCAAAGCAGTTAGCAAAATAAATGTTTGATCAGGTGTGTTAGGAGAGTGGGGACACAAAAGTTAGTCTTACTTAAAGCGCTCCTGACTTAACTGCTGTCTCAACACAGCTTGAAACGATGGCCAGCTCCATCTCTCAAGTCAAAATTTTGCTACGTCACGCCACATCTCAAATTTCATAAAAAATATTCAGTGGAAGAAAGAGGAAAACACCAACAAAATTCGAAAAACTTTTGTAATTTTGATGCTTAAAGACTTCTGTCAAGTTATGACTGTTTAGTAAATATAAATCGCCACATAATAGTACTCAGAACAAGAAGGTCAATCGTTTCTAGAGTTTGCAGATGTTATTTGCGATCATTTTTTTACCTAGTCGTCAACTTCCTACCCTGGTTGCAGAGGATTTTCATATTTTTGTCCTTTGTGTTTCGTAGTCTACTCGCGGCTGTCCTTCGCGATAAACATTTCTTTCACTCCCCAACATTCAGCACGAAGGACAGCCGCGAACAGACTACGAAACACAAAGTACAAGCAGGGTATCAACTTCCTCCTTTTTTGATACGGAATCAAATTTTCAGTTTATTAATTTAGGCAATCAATGTTTGGCCTGATGGTGAGCAGCGTCTATAACGCTAAAAGGAATCAGTGAAGGAAAGGGAAAAACATAAACAAAATTGAAAAACCTTTGTAATTTTGTTGCTTAAACGCTTTCGTAAACTTTGACTGCAACACAATATATTTTACTTGGGAAAAAGTTGTCCCCAGTCTCCTGAACGTACTCTCGTCAAAAATTGATAGCGCCTCTACTTTGATACAAATTAAAAATTTGATGCCGTCAGAAAAAACGGTAGAAAGTTGATGGCTGGGGGATAAATGATCACAAATAAAGTCTCAAATTCTAGGAACGTTTGGCCTGTCATGAAACTAATTTTAACAATGTTATTTACTTGGCAGATAAGATGATAATAATGTGCATACTGTGCGGCACCTTGAACTAGAAAAATAGTCAGGAATTGATTGGTAATAGGTGCCGTTGATTGTCATACAATAACACCAATGTTTCGGCAGGTACTGCCTCCTTCAAGGACACTAACCGCCTTAGCAGTAAGGCCTAAATATCGGTGTCATTATATGATCAACAGCGCCTATAACCATTTTCTGACTATTTTATTATCATTATTTCTTTGGCACTTAAAATTTGTTTATCCTGCTGTATTTAAAGGGATCAAATTTTCAATTTGCACAAAGCAGTTTGCACAATAAATGTTTGAACAAGTAATTAGGAGAGTGGGTGCTGTCTCAAAATAGCGTGAAACTGTGGCCAAGTCCATTGAAAGCTTTTCACCTTCAGGCCAAAACAACACAACACAAATTTGAAAGCTTTTGTAATTTTGATGCTTCAAGAGTTTTGTCAAGCTATGACTGTTTAGTAAATATAAATCACCACACAATAGCACTCAGAAAAAGAAAGTTAAGTAGATTGACTGTACTTGTCCCCACTCTCCTAACACACCTGATCAATCATTGATTGATCAAGCTGCTTTGCACAAATTGACAATTTAATCCCCTTAAACACAACTGGATAAACAAAGTTTAAGTGCCAAATAAATAAGATTGTTAAAATTAGTTCTGCATGTATATACAACGACAAATCTAACGTTTCTAGAATTTGCAGACCTTATTTGAGATCATTTATTACTCAGCCGTCGACTTCAAACTTTTTTAAACGGTATCAAATTTTCCGTTTTCGCAGTCAGTGTTTGGCCTGATGGCTAAAAGGGTTTAAAGGATTTGGTGTCAGTTTAACGCTAAGAGGATTCAGTGAAGGAAAGGGAAAAACATATCCAACATTTAAAAACGTTTGTAATTTTGATAGTTAAAGGCCTTCGTCAAGCTATGACTGTTTTCTTAACATGTGTCACAACACAGTTGTACTCGGGAAAAGTAATTAAGTAGGGGAACTTGTCTCTAGTCTCCAACTTATTCTGATCAAACATTGATTGCGCAAACTGAAACTTCTTTGGTGCAAATTGAAAGTTTGATTTGTTTTAAAAAGTTGACAGCTGTTTGATAAATTATCACAAATGAGGTCTGCTAGGACTAATTTTAGCGATCTCATTTGTCTAATTTGACTAGCAGCTTTGTTTATCCTGCTGTGTCTCATCATAGCGCTAAGCTGGCGCCAAAACTATGGTAGGTAAAGGTAGGTAAAACTTTATTTATACACGGAATCCATTCATGTTACATGCTCTTCCATCGAGCCGTGTCTAAATTAATCAATTAACTAATTAAAATATCCAACTAAATTACCTATCTTTATTAACTATTATTTAATAACATAGAGACGATTTAAAAGAGCCAAGAGTGGGCTGTGTCTTAGCGCTCAAAGGCAAGCTGTTCCAGAGAACAGAACCACGATATTGGAAGCTTCGTTTTCCTGCTTCAGTGCTCGGTCTAGGGACAAAGAGGTTATATTTTGAATTTCGTAGGTTATGTGAGTGAACACTGGATGTAGTTTTAAAGATGCTTGTTAAACGAATCGGAGAAAGATTGTGGAGAGCCTTAAACAGATTAATCGCTAGTTGCTTTGAACGCCTTCGCTCCAGACAGTCCCAACCGAGGTCACCGAGTAAAATTGAAGATCCAACATTTAGGTCTGAGAAGGTGATTAAACGTGCAGCCCTATTTTGGAGTTTTTGGAGCCTCTCAGACTGGCACACACCTATGCTGCCCCATACGGAGCTACAATAATCAAAGTACAGTTGGACGAGAGCTTTATAGATAGTTATTAGGGTTTCACGGGGAACTAAGTTCCTGACGCGTTTGATAGCCCCGAGGCCGGCAGACGCTTTTTTTGACAACACTGTCAATATGGGAGTCCCACGATAAGCTCTCATCCAAATCAATGCCAAGATATTTGTAGGTTTTAGCTCTTTCTAGATAATGTTCATTGATTTTTACATCAAACTGATGGTTTAAATTAGCCAACTTGTTATGGCTACCAATAATAGAAAATTTGGTTTTTTTGACATTAAGACTAAGTTTATTAGCTTGTAGCCAGGTCTGAATCTGAGCTAAGTCATGATTTAATTTGGATTGTAAATCCACTGGATCACTCGAGCTTAGAGTAAGACTTGCGTCGTCGGCATACATTCTTGGCACAGAGTGTAGGTGGCACGCGGGGAGGTCATTTATATAGATTAAGAACAACAGAGGTCCCAGGATCGATCCCTGTGGGACACCACAAATAATGGGGCAAAAGTCTGACATCTGGTCGTTTACAAATGTTTTCTGTTTATGGTCAGTTAAGTATGACTTAAACCACATTAAAGTGTGGGAATCCACTCCATAAAGTTGAAGTTTCTGTAGTAAGATCCGGTGAACTACAGTATCGAAAGCTTTTTTGAGATCGAGAAATAGAACCCCATTTAAGAGACCATTGTCTATGTTTAGGTACCACTCATTAGTAGCTTCTAGAAGGGCAGTTTGAGTTGAGTGCCGAGGTCTAAAACCAGACTGAGTGTCGGCTAAGAGATCGTGAACTATAAGATACTCATAGAACTTAAGAGCTTTTTACCCATAAGCCAAAATTTTGCGGCGTCACGCCATATTTCAAATTTTATCCAAACGTTTCTAGAGAAGAAAGGGAAAAACAAAGCAATGTTTAAAAGCGTTTGCAATGTTGATTATTAGAGACTTTCGTCAAGCTATGACTGTTCAGTACGGAAATATGTATATCCCCACACAATTGTACACGGAAGAAGAATATAGTAGGCAAACTCCTTCATAGTCTCCCAATGCACTCTGATCAAATATTGATTGCGCAAACTCCTTTAGGCAAATTGAAAATATGATCCCGTTTAAACAAGTAAAAACTTTAAGCTGACTAGTTTTAGCAATCATATTTATTCAACTTGAGTAGCAGCTTTGTTTATCCTGCTGTTTCCTAACATAGCCTCAAATTGTTGCCAATTACATTAAAAGCTTTTTACCCTCTGGCCAAAATATATCCATGACCTAGGATTAAGAATAAAAAAACATATTTAATACACAGTGATCAGAATAAAAGCCCCACCTCACTTTATTCGGAGAGCAGTTTACTAAGGCCCAGCACATGGTAAGCCTCATTGAAGTGACATCAAAATGGAAAGTCTTAAGGAATTGTTCACTCCTAAAGCATTTAACAAACTCAGTTATGTGCCACTGGTTTGCTGGATTGCTTTGGGAGTAATTCTCTTTGGAATCTTTGCGGATACGGAAAACAGCGAATCAAGATTTGATTTCAGCTGTGGCACAAAAATGACAAAAAGCAACAAGGATCTTATCGAAGGGAAGTGTTTGGAGCAATACAACAAGCGATACAACAAACTTGGTATTCCTGTCTACAGCTTTGTTATGATGAACTTCTCGGTCATTGTGTTTGTGGCTGTGATTTACTCCCAGATCGTAAAGTCAAGAGTTAATGACCTGGAATCGGCCTACCCAGAACCCGAAGGACAGGTTCCAGAGGGAAATCCAACAAGTCGACGCCTGTTTGCTGCCTACATTTGCCAACTAGCCTTAAGGATTTCTTTGGGGATTATTTTTATTGTCCTGCAAACCCAAGTGCTGTATCCCTATAAGTTTCCTTCAAACTTTAAGTGTATCTTAATGGCAAGAGCAGTCAACAATTCGGTTAATTCATCTATAAACATGACACAAGACTACGAATGCCACAGTCAAAGGGCAACTAAAAAAACATTCTGGACCAATGCTGTGAGTGTGATAAATGGGACTTTTGCTTTTCTCGTTTTTATTGAGATTGTCTTGATCCTGTCAAGACTAGTATGGAAAGGAAAACCGTTCATGGAAGACACCACGTTTTATGCTGATCATCTAGAATCAAACTCCGATCCCACCCACAGAGAGTCAACACAAGATGAACAAAATCAAATACCTCTACAAGAGCTGCAAGTAACGCCGGAGGCTCAGGACGAACGACCAGCACAAACGTCACAAGAAGCACACCTACAAACTACAGCCATTCAACAAGAAACAGATCAAGAACAATCCGCACTGGAAAACGATCAATCAAAACTGCAAACATTTTCCCAGAGAATGAAGAACACTGTCATAGAAAACACGGAACATCATACGGATCTTAAAAAACCCATTAAACGACCTAACCCAGGCAAGGGCTCAGCAAAAGATCTTAAAATTGACACTATCTATACCAATTTGAAGATCCAAGAAGGCAGAGCAAAATATAATTTTCCTGAAGACAGACAGGAGCAACTCAAGGTATATCCCCGATCCAACATGAATAAGTCTGACTTTAAACGACCAGAAGATATTATTGATGCTGAACACAAGAATATTCTCGTCGTTGGTCGTCCAGGCATTGGAAAAACATTATTCTGTACTAAGCTTCTTCGAGACTGGGCATTGGGCAGGGCGTTCAACAAGGAACAAAATTTAGAAACGTGTTTTGATGCAGCCTTTCTTCTGAAATTCAGGCGCTTTTCAGGAGCTGAGTCCATTAACCTTCGCGAGCTGCTGTGTGTCTCAGAATACTCAACACATCTGGATAAAGAGGTCTGGAACTATATCCTACAAAACCCAACTAAAGTACTCTTGTTGTTTGATGGAATTGACGAGTTTCCTACAAAGTCAGAAATCGCTAATGATTACAGAAATACCACAGTAGAAGAGAAGATGCCTCTCCATGCCCTCTACAACAAAATAGCATCGGGAAGGCTTTTAAAAGGAGCCACGCTAATAACAACAACACGGCCCACTGCGGTGTCATGCGTCAATCACCTTCACGTCGATAGAACAGTTGAAATTCTTGGATTTTCATCTGAGCAAGTCGAAGAATACGTGGAGAAGTTCACTGGAGATGACAGGGAAAAAGGAGAAAAAATGTGGCAACATATCAGCAGCCACATGAACATCTTTTCATTCTGTTATATCCCAGTGAACTGTTTTATCATTTGTCACTGCTTGCTGCAATTGCTGACGAACTCTACCTCGGTACGAAACCTTCCTACCAAGCTTACCGAAATTTACAGCATCGCCGTCAAGATGTTCTTCTTCAAGCACAATCGTGATGATAAATACAGCCACTCTAAAACTAAGCTAGAAACTTACGTCCATACAAAATTCGATGAGCTTCAACCTGAAAATGACGAGGTGTTCAAGAAACTGGGAAAAATCGCTTTTGATGGGATTAACGAAAGAAGGCTGATCTTTGGAACAAGCGAAGTTAACGGGCTGGAGGATTGTGGGCTGCTCCATCGTTTACCTGATCAAGCCGGACCTAGTGCACTTAAACCGAGCGAAGCACAGTACTGCTTCACTCACCTAACTGTGCAAGAGTTTCTAGCCGCAAAACATGTGATCGACACTAAAGATGACGAACAATTAAAGAAATTTGTTTGCGATAAAATAGAAGACGGTGCCTGGCAGGTAGTAATACAGTTTGTTGACGGACTCAAAGAGACAAATATTTAGCACTGAACCTATGCAAGTGTTTCTACGAGATCGATGAAAATCATACAGTAATTCAACAGAAATTAGTGAAGATCGATTTTAATACTGCAGATTTTAGTAGATGTAGCATTGGACCTGTTGACTGTGCAGCTATAGTGCATCTTCTTAAAAATGCCAAGGGAATATTATGCATGAGTTTGGAGAGAAACAATATTGGACCGCTCGGCTGTACAGAAACTCTTAAGTTAATTGATAATAGTGACCACGATATGAATAATTATAACGTCACAAGCTTAAACCTCGCTGATAACAACATAACCGATGAAGGTGTAACGCAGCTGGCTGACGCACTAAAGCACAGCGAATGTAAACTAACACACTTAAACCTCGCTTTTAACAACATAACCGATAAAGCTGTAACACAGCTGACTGACGCACTAAAGCACAGCGAATGTAAACTAACACACTTAAACCTTGCTTTTAACAACATAACCGATAAAGCTGTAACACAGCTGACTGACGCACTAAAGCACAGCGAATGTAAACTAACACACTTAAACCTCGCTTTTAACAACATAACCGATGAAGGTGTAACACAGCTGACTGACACACCAAAACACAGCGACTGTAAACTAACACACTTAAACCTCAAGTAAACAACATAACCGATGAAGGTAAAAAGCTTTTGGCTCAAGCAAGGTCGTTAAAAATTAACAACTCTTTTTTTAATTAAAGACATTTTTCAAACTTTATAGTTCTAAATCTGGTGCTTTCATGGTTTAATTTGAAATAGTGGAAAACTATACGCATAGTTTTTGCCGCGCGGGCGGTGTAGTGCAAATAAAAATGAACAGAGAAGTTCACAACAAATTTCAGTGACCCAAAAACACTTTATTGCACCTGTAAATAACCTAATACAAAGATAACATTAAAAGGGTGTCACCTCGCTGTTTTGGCAGTCAGTTGAAATGACCTCCAGAAGTTTTTGTCAGCATGACAAAAACTTTGATTAGCATGTCTCGTTTCTCCATTATTACCACTACGGGACAAAAATGCCATTTTCGTCCCAAAAAGATTCGATACACAAAGGACAATGAGAAAAGACAAAAACTGTTAAACTGAAACAGAGACAATTACCACGAATAGACCAAAAATTTGACTATGTCCGCTTGTTTCCTGTGCAGTCTGCATTTCGGATCAAAAGCAGCCAATCACAAACTCACACGCAGCGTGTTTCCGCTGCGGTCAGCATTTCGGAAGGAAATCAGCCAATCAGAATCTGAATTTAAGATCTGTTTCCTCTGCAGTAAGCATTTCAGACCTGTTTTCTCTGCAGTCTGCATTTTTATTTCATTAGCCAATCACGAGAAGGCAGCAAAAATTTCGATCCTAAAAATCCTAAAAGCTTTGTTTGAGAACTCTGCGTGTAAGGGAATTATTAACCTTCGATCAGGCCGAATTTTAGCATCGCTCTCATGTTCTCTTACGTACGGTGGCCCACAAGTATCACGGCAAAAGTTTCAAGTCAATACTGCACAATTAAAAAAAAATACGTCAACAATTACTTTAGTTTAGTCCCTTAAGTTTTAGGTAACTAACTTTATTTTGAAATTGACGATAAAACGATTTGGTAAACACGGAAAAAGATTCTAATCGCCACGGCAAAAGTTTGAAAACACCACGGCAAAAGTTTGTTAACACCACGGCAAAAGTTTGTGAACATCACGATAAGAGTTTGTGAACACCACGGCAAAAGTTTGAAAACGCCACGGCAAAAGTTTGAAAACGCCACGGCAAAAGTTTGTTAACACCACGGCAAAAGTGTGTGAGCATCACGGCAAAAGTTTGAAAACACCACGGCAAAAGTTTGAAAACGCCACGGCAAAAGTTTGTGAACACCACGGCAAAAGTCTGTGAACACCACGGCAAAAGTTTGTGAACGTCACGGCAAAAGTTTGTCGGCACCACGGCGGAAGTGAAATTTAAAGCGGAAATAAGGTCTCGTGCCATGATTAACAATGGCCAGTGACAGACCTACGCGACTGTCCAAAGCTTTTACAGTTTGGCTTTTACAAGCATGTCTTTAAGGGACTTTCCTTTCCTGTAAGAGATCAAGGGAGGTTCCTTGAATATCTCTCTGAGTAATGGCTTGTTTCGTAGTTAAATGCCATTTATTGGAGGGTTTATTCAGGAGTACCCAACGAATTTTTTTTCTAAAATTGGCTGTTAGTTGCTCTAAGATGCTATTTAGTAATCACCGAGTTATTTTTGGCCCATTTATAACTTTGCTGGCAAAAATTTATCCGTTCTTCAGAGCCAGCAAGCTAAAGATTGAGAGTTTAATTTGCCAGCAAGCATCGCTCGAAGGATTCCGTTTTCCCAGCCAGCGGCACATTTGATAGCAATGCTAGCCAGGAAATTATTGCCTTCATAATTTGCCAGCCAGGACAGTTATTTCAAAACCTTGTGATCTCCCAGCAAATAACAGAAAGCCTTTAGATCTTCATTTGTTATTTTTTCAAGTTCCAAGTCTTTTTTCCTTTATTATATATCACATCACTTGCATCACTTACCTAATAGAGGCGCCGACCTTGCCATTTACTGAGGAATTGCAGAGATACTGTCACCTAATGATAACCTTTAAAGACGCTATGAGATTTGTATATATTTGCAGAAATTAAAATGTTGCTAAATTAAAGGCGTCAAACAGCAAGTTTTCAGTGATATATTGCCTACATTCTTTTAATGCTGTAAGGTGTGTACACGTCAAACAAATCTATTCTTTATCTTACTGTTTCCGGGTCATCTTTGTAGTGATGTCGCCAGGGCAACATGATAACATCGAGTTTCGCAGCAATAATCAAGTCAGGTTTCAGTAGTCAATCACCTCAAAAGTTTCATTGCAAAGTCTTACAGCGTTAATTACAATTTAAGTACCGTAGTAGAAGTAAAGACTTAACAAATAGATTCCATTTGGCTATGTGTGTACTCTTATAACGCACAGATGACGTCAAAACGTGATGGGAACAAAGTACATGCAGGCGAGTAGCGTCTGCGTCACCTGTCTTGTCAGAGGACACTTCACCGCAAAAGTTTCACAAAATGAATTGCAAAGTTTCGCAGCAAAGGTCCGGTCTTGTCAGAGGACACTTCACCGCAAAAGTTTCACAAAATGAATTGCAAAGTTTCGCAGCAAAGGTCCGATCTTGTCAGTGGATGCTTCACCGTAGAAGTTTCACAAAATGAATTGCAAAGTTTCGTAGCAAAGGTCCGGTCTTGTCAGTGGATGCTTCACCGCAAAAGTTTCACAAAATGAATTGCAAAGTTTCGCAGCAAAGGTCCGGTCTTGTCAGTGGACGTTTCACCGTAAAAGTTTCACCGCAAAACTTTGCGATTCATTTTGTGAAACTTTTGCGTGACAAGCGCGACGAACGCGACAACCGCGCGAGAACATATTCTGTACCGTAGAATTCGCGCGCGCGAACTAAAGATAATCTTCACCACATACTCCGTCATCTTGCGAGGAGCGCGCGATAGCTACTAATTAGAAAAGGCACACTTTAGGACAAGAAAATATTATTATTTGATTTCCAAAATCCAAAATATATACAGTGCCTTCAAATACACGATGGTATCAATACTTATATAGCTGGCGATAGCCTTTCTTCGCTTTTGAATTCAAAGTGGTCGGTTAATTTGGCGATCAACAAATATAAACGGAACTGAATTAAGAAAACTGAAAAAGGGCATCTTTATTACCCAGATGACGCCCTAGAATACTATAATGTGAAAACAAGCCTACTTACGATTCGAGTCCCTACCATTCCTGAGATATTGCAGCCGGTAGATTTTAAGCAGTTTGAGAGACGCCCCTTCGAATCTTGCTCATTAGTGTGCTAAATCAAACAAAAATATCAATTTCATTTCTTGAAAGCTCCCGAGTCGGTAACTGGACAACCTAAAAGGAAACCTTAGCCACTTACCTCCCCAAAATAGTAGAAATATACCAAAGCGACCATCTCGTCATGTTCTATGGGCAGTAGTTCGCAGGAGCAATAAATATTAACGACATCAACCGCTACGTTATTGCTCAGAGTACTGGATACATTGCATGCGCACTATCGTTTTGCAATTAAAAATTTACTGGTCGTCCTCTAGTTGACAGCAAAACAAAGGGTACCGACAAAGCGAAGCAATATTTCACTAATTGCGAAGTAAACATTAAATCACGCAGCGTGACATCCTCACGTTTTGCCAGCTATATTAACAACAGTTCGTCACGCCAACCGGAAGAGTTCATTTTTCCAGCCATAGAATAATTTGGTAAACACAGACCCAGCAAGCTTTCGGTAACAGTAAATTGTCAGTAAAATTTCTATGCCAGTTGACAAGTTGCCAGCCAGCTCATGATGACCCTGCAGAACGGTTATTTTGCAGAACGGCTCCGTCGAGTACTCCTGTTTATTATTAAACCAAAAAACAATCTGCCACCTGGGGAGCGCCGAGCGCTCGCAGAGCGTATTCAAAACAAGGAAATAATTAATCCTAAGGAAAGCAGAGAAATCCACAACAACCGTCCTAATGAACAGAGAAGACAAAACACCGAATCTTTGTTCAAAACTACAGTACATAGCGTGTACATGTATCTGTCGGAAAATGTTCTTCTTCAGTGGGGAGCAGGAAGGAGAAACTGATGAGAGTACATTCTTGGCACGCCGCTTCACAGACACTTTAAGCTAACAGACATTGACTAATTTTGTCTCGACGGAAGGCTCATATATATTTTTCCTCCATTAGCCCGCTACGGACAAATAAAATGGACACTTTTCTCTGACCCGAGTGACATTAGCTCCCATAAAAATTTAACCTAGCTCAGCTCGGCGCTCCCCAGGTGGCAGATTGTTTTTTGGTTTAAGGTGGCTCCATACAGTTTCTCATCAGTTTCAACAGACAAATATACATAACTTTTTTGATGGTTTTCAGGACATTGATTCACATTTCATTTGGGAAAAGCTACAAAAGCGACTAGCCTAGCCTTTATACTTTTCAAAAAAGTCACAATTTCTGGTCCTGGCCCGTTTCCATGGCAACCACTGATATAGTTGTCTGGCTCATTTTTTAAGCTTACCCAGTTTCTTTATGTCATTTCTTGGTTTTTACACGGTGAATTTTCGCTATTTTTGTTGTAAAGATGTTGTCGTTTGAGAAGTCTTAGCTGGCAAAGCTGTGAGAAATTTTGTACACAAGTTTTGCCAGAATAGTAAATTTCCGTTTTCAACGATTAATGCAGAAGTGCATGTACAAAAATTACTTTTACTTTAATATGACTGAAAAACACAAAAAAATTTCACCGAGTGGAACACGCGCAATTAGCGTTTGAAAATGCCTCAAAACCCACCTTTTTTCTTCACGTTACCAAAATAAGAATTCTCCAAGTTACGGGGTTGCGCATGCTCATGATTCCTTTTGCGTGGACGAGCGTGGACAGCACGCAGGTAAGCGGTAGAAAAGCTTTTCTAGAGCTTTTCTTTCAAAAGAACAACATTTTTCTGGACAACTGCTTTCCTTTACTGTAAAGGATCCACGTGACCAAAAATTTCGCAAAAATAAAGAAAGAAACGAACAAACAAACAAAAAAGAAGAAATAGAAAACTCGAACGAAGCCGCCACTTTATTGCCAGCAGCAAAAAATTTCGTTTAAAGTTTCCAGAACGCGGAATCATTAAACCACTTTCAGTTTCATTTTTACCATTAACCGATTACAACCGTTCTTCAAGAAAAAATCTAAAGCGGTCATGTTTGCTCTTAGAACATCTTTTGGTATGCTACCCGAGATAAGCAGGGAAGCTGGTTTATTTTATGTTGTAAGCTCAATATTTTGTCTGCCGAGACCTGCGTTGTTTCTTAGCGGCTACTTGCGTGTTTGTTAACTGCATGGAATAGCAAATAGTATATAAATACGCTTTCAATTTATATTTAAAGGCAGACGTTGGATAAAAGGGGACAAAAATGTCGACAAGAAATTATATGTTTTGAAAAAGACCACATTATTTTTCTGCAAGGTTCAACAAGTCAACAGAACGCCTGCGAAACGCCGACTGTTTTGGAACCGGCCGTCAACTCGATACTCATCCTTTATTCGTTCACTGAATGCCCATGAATGCTGTCATACTAGGCATAATTTTTCGTAAAAATAAAAATTGTATTTGAGCTGAGGTACAATTGAACTTTTTTCAATTTTCGGCTTTATTGTAGACCACCGAAGTTTTTGAAGTCGCACCTTGTCAACACAAGTGAAACTTAGATCAAAAGCTACTGGTGACTGATAAATAGACACTGAAATATAAGTGTCCTTTTGAGTTTCAACTTCTATCAAAATTCCATGACAACTGTTATCTCGTTACAAGTGTGTAATCTATTCATCGCAAAATAAAATTCACAAGTCAGCTGTATTTTGCTGAAACCGTATGAGAACGGCCGTAGAGACAACTTACCCGACAAAAAAAACACGGCTTGTTAGAAAGGCAAAAACTAAAGCACTTTTTCAAAAAATTACTTACACTTAGGCTCGATCCAAACAAACTTAAGCTTCTCATCCCAGAGATTCTCGACAGCTGACCTGGACAGCACTGATATTACAAGTTGAGAACGGAGAGAAGTTCTTCACGCATAATTCTTGAAGCGCGTAATAATTCGTGCAACGTATTCAGTCCTCTCTGTGTTGCTTGAACTTAAAGATCGCAATCAATTCAGTCCTATAATCGTAGAACAATCGTAGGACTGCAACTGTCAGCTACAAAAGCGATTAAACTAAAGGCTTTTCATAATTTCACTGCTATGTGCTCGATAGGTTTTGAAAAGGTAAGCCATAAAGATGCCTCAATCAGACTTTGGAAAAGTTTGCCTGGGAGGTTGATTGGCACATGTCATCTGACTTGGACTGTCGCGCTCCTCGCGCGCGCGCTTGTGCCAATTTAGTTCCCATTCCTCGCGCGCTGAAAAACTATATACCTTAATAGCGGAGCCTGCGGGCAAAGCCCGCCAGCGGAGCTCCATTGCTAAGGAAATATGGTAACTTGACAGAGCTGAATAACGCACTGCGCATGTTCGTTACGTCACTGCTCTCCTCCTCTCTCGTCCCCAGAGCTGCGATCCTTACGGTCAGCGCCACTGATCGCAGCTCTGGGTCGTGGAATGTGAATGAGTTACTGAATGAGTCAGTTTCTTGTTAATTGTGTTCGAAAAGGACAATAAATTGTGGAATATTTTGTTCTCAATGCCTATTTAGTGCTGGGAAATGTTAAAAGAAGAATTCGGTGTCTTTGGCGATATCATTAAGGTAAGTAAAGTTTTCGTTCAATAGAAATTGTGGTTGAACAGCTTTTTATTTTTAAAAGTTGTATTGCGGCAAGTCGAAGCGTCGTAAAGCGGCTGTGTCACTGTTCATAAAGATACCTTATTCTCTTACAACAAACTTCTAAAATTTTATAAATGGAAATTTTTAAACTTGTAATGAAGCAAGTTGAAAGTTACACTAATGCAGACATGTACTTAATTTTAATTCAATTAACACCGACCATAGTTTTTGTTCAATGGCGGTGTTGCTCCGTAGAAACCAAAATCTTAATTTAAGACGTTTCTATTGAACGAAAGCTTTACTTACCTCAGTGATAATAATGTTATTGGAATTTTTGACAGTTTACTCTTGTCTGAAGCGGTGCCATGCTTTTGATAGGAACACCTCTTGTTGTCTTTCTCGAGTTGTTTTCTGTGGCGTTGATAAGCGAGCGATTCAGCATTCACTTGATCAACACGACAAAGTTTAGCCTGAGTATAAGGCTTTCTGGGAGAAAGTCGTTATAAATCGCCTTGGAATTCACTTGCCCGTAGACTTCCACATTTAAAGCAATTTTCTTGGGCCGACTCGAAAACAGAGTAAAAAATAAAAGTCCCACAACCAATAAAACACCTCTTGCAACTTTCGCGATAAAATAAAGCGACTGGGACATGTAAGCACAATTCGTAAAATCTCGTTTAAGCCAAAATTTCACCATTTTACCGATGAAAGCAAAATTTTTTCAAACTGAAATAAGATACAATATGGTATTGGCTGTCCAAAAACACACAGACTTTTCTTAACCACGCAACACTGTGCTTAACCAACGGGGTTGTTTACCGTACGGGAAAATCCCACAAATACCGGCCATTTTAAATAGCCCGCCAGGCCTGCCCAGTCGCCAAGTCGGGTTCGCGCGCGCGGTCGCCCGCGTTTCGCACCGCTGACCGTTCAGCGTTATTCAGCTCTGTCATGGTAACCTATCAATCCGAGAAATTTTGGTTGTGACGTAATAGTCACGTGACCGTCCGTCCGTACGTCCGTACATCCGTACATCCGTCCGTCCGTCCGTCCGCACACTCTGTGGGAGGGGGAGGGGAGTCCCAAGACAACCCGACGGGGGCAGAGAATGCCATCTTTTCTTGGCGGGAAATCGCACGGTGCTTTAGGGCAACCGGCATTTTTCTTGGCGGGAAATCGCATGACCATCGTCGCTTTTGAAAAAGAGGTTTCTTTAAAAGCTTAGCATTTATAGTCAAGGAGCTATTTTCTGAGAAGGCCTTATTTTAAGAGTTGGTTCAACCCACCCTACAGAAAAGGTTTGACACTGGATTTCTATAGAAGAATAACTGCTCTTTAAGACTAGGTACTATGTAGTCTCAAATTGTGGTACCAGTAACGAGATAAATGGGGTTCTTTTCCCAAATATGGCACACAGCATGGAAACGAGGTTCAACCAATATTACCCTTGTACATTTCACGTCTTTCATCAAAATAACCCACAAATTACCAAAAGATGATGACTAAGTCTGTATCTAAATTTTGAGTGCCAACACGACAGCAAATCATGTCATTTTTGTCAATTCTGACAAGTTTTAATTCCCGCTTAAGCCATACTAACGGCTAAATTGACGAATTGAGTCTTAGAAGACAACACATGGGTCATATTCTGTCGAATTATACCAAACAAATCCACTAAGTTGAGCAGAATTTGTGGACATTGGCTTCATCTTTGGTCAGCATGGAAACGAGGCTCCAGCATTATCAGAGCTATGACGTGTTTAATCTTCAAAAACTAACCATGAATAAAAAATTAAAAAAGGTGATAATGTGAAATTAAGATCCTATCAAAGAGCTACATATATTGCCCGTATTTTCACGTTACCATGGCAACGGTTGTCGTGGAGATCCGGTAAAACTCGCAATTTTTCACTTTTTCTAAGATTTATCGGCAGTTAAAGTTACTTTTTGCACATTCTTACCCAAAATTGATTAAGTTGAGTTAAAACAAATTCCTCACCATGACTGACGTCAAAATTCATACTTATTTTCAAGGGGCAATTCATAAATCATCAACTGCTGGTCGGATAATGACTCAATTTGCAGGGATTATGAACTACATGTAGAGCGACAACTTGCATACTTTAAGTCAATTAGTTGGTTGATATAACAACTGCTGCTTGGGAAAACCAATGAACTACAAAACAGAATGACGTTTTTGTGTTGATTTCCAGTATGCTTAGTAAGAGGATCAACCTCTTCTTTTAAAGTCTCAACAACTTGGTAATTTGCTGTAGATGGTCTTGGTTTAGAACGGAGGGGGAAAAGGCTGGAAACGAAGGGAACATAATTAGGTATAGAAGTGTTGCTGAAGTTTTGAGAATTTGAAATTGCCGAAACGTGTTCAGTTGTATATTCTCGCCAGTTACTTTGAACATAAAAAGATGACAATTTAAAAGGTGTATAGCATCGCTGCAAGTAAACCACTTTAATGACTGCCTTAACCTTTGTTACAAACACTCTTTTCGTATAGTGCACCTTTACCGGATGTGCCATTTGTTGGAATCTGTGTCGTACACGTACGCAAAGCTCTATTCAAGCAGCATCTTTACACTGAATATCAAGTTCGTAACTATCCTTGGTTTACAGATTGCAATATAAAGACTCATCACTTTGTCTGAGTCACTGGAAGCAACAGTTCAACTTTTTCATTGCTTTGTGCTATTTGTTTTTTCGTAAAGCACAAATATAATCAATTTGTCATATATCTGGACTTGTATCGCACAAAAATACCATTCACTTAAAACATGGCAATTGTGTATTTGTTACATTAAGTATTATCATTCAGCGTCAGAGTCACTGGAATAGTCATAACAAAGTAACTCTTCGTTCAAAGGGTTGCAGCCAGCATCTTTCGTCTGCCATACACAAACAGGTCTCCGTGCAGGCAAGGTTATTCACTCTGCAGGAACAATTCCGCTTGCATTCAAAAATTGTACAGCGGCACTTTGTCAGCTCTGTGATGCCTAATGGTGCCGGACTCTTGGTCATCAGGACTGGGACCAGCGTGTCATTTTCGAACTTCCATCCATTTTCTTCTGCCGAGGGGACGTTCTGAAGTGACACTAGGGCTCTTTTCCAAATAAATGCTTGAAAGTTTGCTCGCTTGATATGATGGGAAAGGCAATCTGATGTGGGAGGCAGCTCTTCACTCTTCGTACTCCTCTGACAAAACAGAAAATATCGAGCATCGTCTGCACTTGAAAAGTTCTTACCAGAAGTGTAAATAGAGCAGATGAAAGATTCGGCTACTTCATGTACTCGATCTTGTATGGCCGGACTCCCTCCTAGACTACTGAGATCCCGCTGTATCTGTTCATTCCTCAGCATAACTTTCCAGGCTTTCTTCTTCCCTATTCCAGAGAAGGCGCTTGTTGAATCGCATCCAGTTAGCGCATGGAACGGCAGCAGACAATTGCAAAGAGGCCGACCCAGGGAAGACTGGATGGAATAGACTGGTATGTATCTCTGTCTGTCTTTAATGCCGGTTTTGAACCACAACACTTGGCAGCACAAATCTTCAAAATGTGCTGCTGAAAGCACAGCGACATCTGTGTCTAGCGACTGTATCACAATCCGTGGATGGGTGGTTGCAGCATGTTTGGCGTGAAGCAGCAGCCTTGTGTCAGCTTCCGCGTGATCTGAACGTAGATTTGGCTCAACAGCAACACAACCCCGGACTAGGAGACACTACTTTTGACCCATCTCTGAATCCGCCAGCCACGAAGACCTTCTGCACAGGACCTAAACGTGCTGGTAGATGCTCACTAAAGGACTTACAGAGAAACTCAGCCAGGTTTTCTTTGTTCTTTGGGTTTGAGATGAATTTTTTCCATTGCTTTGGGACAGGCGTGGATCTATTGTGAATATTTACTTCAAGGGAGCTTGATTCTCCTCTCCTGCTGCGCTCTCCTGCCTTGATCGAGACAGAACGATAATGGTCGAAAATTAGGCCCACTCGTGTACAGATGTTCTGGCGTAGCGTAATTGCAACAATATCTTCGTATTTCTGAGACAACTCCCCAAATGTAGCAGACCCTGAAGATTTGACCATCTGAATAAGGGCCATTGCATCAACCAGAAATGCTGTAGGAAGTCGTGAAGTAGGTAGGCTTGACCTGCAAGTGACGTCCTTTTCTAGGAGATGCATCAGGGCGCTTTTTGTCGTCTTTCTGAGGCTACCGTCAGGGTGTGCAAGTGAAATAGGCACACTGCACAGTTCATAGGAAAGCACTTCTTTTAGATTGATATCCCTGTTCTTTGCAGCGACGAAAAGGCGACCAAAAAGCTCACGATCAGCATTAACAGATACAGTCATATCTTTCTGATTCTTCACTGCAATCGTCTTCGCCGCTGAACTGAAAGATTTGATCTTCAGCTTCAGGATTGGATCCCAGAAGTTGATTTCATTGCTCTGGATTCTAGAGGAAATGAAGTTCTCCATGCTTTGTCTGCCTGACTCTGCTGCGCCCAGAAGTCTGTTTGTATCATTATCGGGTAGAACTACACCGGTGGCAATATTACTTAAAGGTAGTGACACTTCCTCGTCAGGGATGTCATCTGGAATCTGAAAAGGGTCACTGAGGAGGCCACTGTCGAAGGTCGCAACTAGCTTCTGTACATCTTTTTCATCTCGCATCACTCTTTTTGCTCTTGCTTCCTTGTGCGTCCCGATTCGGTCATAATTCTCAATTCCACACATCTTCTTAAGTGCCTGTGTCATGGCAGCTCGTTCATGGCCGGTTAAAAACCATCGCTCTACTGCATCTTCTCTGGTACTCATGCCTACTATGCCACCCTTCGATTTAGAATCAAGATTAATTGATTGCTCTAGTGCCATATCGGGCCACACTTGCGCAAAAGGTTGCTTCGAGCGGCTGACACTGTGATTTCCGGTGACGAACTCTTGGAAAACTTCGGGATGGTTTGATTCTAACATGTTCATGTCTGAAAGATAAACGGGAAGCCACCTGGCATAGTTAACCCTGTCCATAGAGAAGAAATGAGGAACCATTGCAGCTGTGGTGGAGAGGTGGAGCTTCCAGTTCCCTGTTCGCTCAGCTTTGATGAACTGCAGGAGCACTAGCACTATGTCAATGTATTCTTCCCAGAAGACAAAACTCCTGGACTTCTCTCTACTTTCAGACTTAAACGCAGTTAGCAGTGACTTTGGAGGCTCGAGGCAGCTTTGCCATGCTGGCCAGCCCTCGTTAAAGAACTTTCCTCTCTCACTGTGTTCCGGCACTCTCTACTTCTGTCAACAAAACGTTGCTTGACCCGATCCTCCAGCTCAACTGCTTGCTTTGACAGCCACTCCAGGAAGGCTTGCCACAGTAGCCTGAACAGCGCTTCCATGCAGAGCTTGTGAGCGCGGATACCTCTATTGTACGATTTCCCAAGCATCAACACGGAGGTGGTGTCAGCTGCATGGACTCCAGATTCAATTAACAGGTCTTCCAAGCCCGATTGTGCGTACTTCTTTCCAAGGAGAGATAGATAGTTAAGCGCGATGTGGAAGCCTCCCATTCTGATAACCGTGTTTTTAAACTCTTCTGGGTATTTCATCTGTAGATGCTTGGCTTTCGCGTAGAGGGCCAGATCAAAGGTGATAACACAGTCGCGCTGTCCCATGGAGTTACAAATCTTCTGCCCAAGTTTCATCAAGGTGTAGAGGGTGCTGAAGTTGCTTGCTTCTGCATTGATCATTGGGTGGTAGCCGATGTTGGTCTCTACAGGGATGCTAGGGTGTGTGATGGCGTTGAATCCACTCCATCCAGGTATCCTCTGCTCTTCTGGTGTCTGTTGGTTGCGCAGCACGAAAGGATCTGAAAGGCGAAGTAGCATCCAGCAGAGGTCATCCATGCAGGCAGAGAGGAACTGTCGGTCGCACTGAAACCAGGTGATGACGTCATTCCCAACACAGCTAGTCAGTCCAGGACGTCTTCCTCCAATATTTATTTCTTCAATGACGACTAGATTTCCGGACGAATCCAGCGATCGCTTCTCGTTGGAGTGGTCAGCATGCACTACCCTTGCTGGCATGGGACCGTACTGCTTGCGCTGGTACATAGCCAGCGTTGTAGCGTGTGTTGTGTTTTTCCCGTCGATTGTTTCTTCATTAATATCGTTGTTATCAGCTGCCATCTGTATGAATGCACCAGGGCTTATGTTGGTTGGAATTAAGACGCCAGTGAGATCAGCTCTCGCTAAATTTTCATTGGCCAAACTGGTTTCTACTTGTTCGATCTTTTCGTATGAGGAGCAATGACCCATTCTGTTCAAAAGAGTTATCAGCTGTTTTGAGCCAGTTTAAAAGTGCTTAACAGACATGGCGAGGCCTACATGTTTAGGAAGTTTTACTCTTGCATGCGATGCGCAGTGAACGAGATCTTGCCCGCACATTATGATCTTTCGCTCATCTGTAGTATTACTGGCACTGGACGGTGAACTGTCGCTGTACTGCTCTCCAGTTACAATCCATCTTACGAGCCAGTAGAGGCTCTGTGGAAGAAGCGCTTTAGCAGTATCGAGCTGTAAATCTCCGATATTAAGTGGGTTGATTTCGATGCCTTTACATTTCATTATATCTTGCCTGATTTGGAAAGCTACAGAATAAATGTCAAGGAGATTGGAAGTGGCTGCCTCTATTTGAACCGTGGTCATCGAACTTGCTGTGTCTGGGAGAGGGCAGTCGCTGGCCGCGTTTATGACATCAATTAATGATATGGAGCTACTATATACGATCTCTGGTTTGGATTGTTGAGGTGGCTGATGGAAAACAAGCTGTTCCTTAAAATGAGACATCAATCGCACTTTCAGCTTCTGCTTCGTGTAGCTTTGTGAATCATTGTCTAATTTTTCCATCTCCCTTTTGAACATAACCAGAAGACCGTTCATGTCGTAGGCTTTTCCATTCTCAATTTCAGGGGTTATGGTCTTGACTAGCCGATTGAAGGCTTCATCGAAAGTGCTCTCTTTTATTATGGAAGCGTCACGCTGTTTGTGCTTGATGTTAACTTTACTGATGTAGGAAGCATGACAGGCCTTGTGGTATTTTCCCTCTGCTGCTATGAGATCATAGTTGACGGTCTGAAGGACGCTTAACAGCTCGTGGTCTTCTCGTGCTTCTGCAGATTCTTTGATACTATTACATGCTTCAAAGGTGGCGATGTTTATCAGTTTTCTGTCCCTTTTCCATGTCGCATTCTTACAGAAAATGCACTTTGACCAATCAAACGATTTGCGTCGTTGTCTACATTCTGGTTGAATAACACCACTTGAAGACTGCGCTTCACAGTATCGTAGGTTTTGCTTACTGGTGTAGGTCTCATAGCACGATGAGTGCCACAGAACTTTTTTTCCCACAGTACATCGTAGATCATCGGGTGAAAGACGTTGCGATATCTCGTCAGTCTTGTCGAAGCTCAAGTGCAAATATAACTTTCTCTATGGAGGAGGGCTTTGCCGTACGTAAGACGTCATTGTTCATCTGACAGAAAATGCACTTTTCAAAGCAGGTTTTCTTTATTCTTTTTGGTGGCTTTGGAAGAAGCTGCCAACCATCGTCACCATCCATCCTCTACGGCATTTCTGTGGCACACATAAGATTACAAAAGATTACAACTTATTCAGATTATGGAGTGTTAATTATACAAGCTCTTTTATATTGAAAAGCAAACACTGTGATGTAAAGCGAGTAAAATACGTGCAGAGTCGGATTATGTTATTGTAAACAGACGTGTGGATTTTTATTTTAGTTAATCGATCTTTGAGCAATATTGTTCTGGAGTAAATGCAGAGCTCCATCCGTTCTAAGCCACCTTCTTTCGAACGAGTTACACTGGTTAAATGCCATCTTCAAATGAATAAATAAATGGATACATAAGTAAGTTTACGTAAAAAAGTAAATGTAAAATGGTAAAATACTTACAGTGTCAATAGCGATGTCCAAGTGAAGATCCAAAATGGCGGTCTCGCAAAATAAGGCCTGGTTACTTATTCATCCTCTTTCGGCCCATTCCTTTGTCTATCAGTTCAGTTTCTTGCTTTTAAATGTAACTAAAGCTCCTTAGTTCCTTTCCGTTTTATTTGAGGCACACCAGACACAATTCCATGATTTGTGTGCCACACAGTTATTTTAGTGTTTAAAAACTAAAAAAAGTAAAATATTTTAAATAAAGCATGAAGCATAATACTAAAATTCGCTGGCATTTCTACACTCGGAAAAAATGATTAAGAGAAGGGGCCTTGTGCCTCTTTTTTTAATATTATCAACCCTTGAAAACTTTATTGTATTATTATTTTGCAGAATTAACACTCTTTTAGCTCTGCTTAAGTTCCAGCCTCGTTTCCATGCTCACCAAAGATGATATGGGGATACGCGCATATTAAGCCAATTTCCACGAAGTCTGCTCACCTTAGTGGATTTTTTTAGTATAATTCGACATAATATGACCCATGTGTTGTCTTCCACGACTCAATTCGTCAATTTAGCCATTAGTATGGTTTAAGCAGGAATTGAAACTTGTCAGAATTGACAAAAATGACTGATTTTTGGCAAATAACGGTCATGTGACATGTCACGTGACATGATTTGCTGTCGTGTTAGCACTCAAAATTTAGATACAGACTTAGTCATCATCTTTTGATACTTTGTGGGTTATTTCAATGACAGACGTTAAATGTACAAGGGTAATATTGGTTGAACCTCGTTTCCATGCTGTGTGCCTTATTTGGGAAAAGAACCCCATTTATCTCGTTACTGGTACCACAATTTGAGACTACATAGTACCTAGTCTTAAAGAGCAGTTATTCTTCTATAGAAATCCAGTGTCAAACCTTTTCTGTAGGGTGGGTTGAACGAAACCAAATTTTCTGGGGTCTAGCTCCTTGACTATTAACGATTGCTCGAGAGTACTGAAGTTTTATACTTGACAAAAAAACATCTAATATATATAAATGGAAAGAAAAAGTTCAAAAGAATACTGGTAGAAGGCGAAAAGTTCAAGCTACGAAAGCTGCATTCAAAGGACTTCATCGCTTTGTTTTCTTCACGGCGGAGAGTTTGCCCTGTTCTGAAACACAATCGAGTAAGCGAAGTTTTTAAAAGGTCTAAGGTACATGATTTCGAGTATTACGATGAAAGAAATTACGTTTTGAAATGTAAATTTGATTTATGCCATTAGAAATGTGTTATTTACTTTTGACTTTAAAAAATTATTAGAAAACGCGCTCAGATTTGTGACAGATTCTTGAATATTTTGCATGCTGAGCCGATTTCACTCGCGTGGACCGACCTACGATTTTGGAAGTGTAACGCGAATTGCATTTAAGTATAAACTTAGGGGTTTTCGAATAAGTGTTTTTCAAAAATGATTTCTCTGTCCATTATTTTGTGTTTGTTTATTCAAGCGAACAGCCTATAAACCAAGGAGATTTGACAAGCCTTCACAGTTAATGACAGGATATGGAAACATTGCAAACACCAAGCTAGACGGCTCGTGAGTAAAATAATCAAGCTGTGCTCAGCCTCTAGAACGACCTTTCGAGCTTGGTTTTACAGAACAGATCCTCAAAATATTGAAGGACAATTCGGAACACTTTCAGGCTTTTTGAGAAACACTTTTCGAAAGCGAACGAGCCAACAAAAGCCCCGAAATGTATTTCAGACCGAAAAGTTTCAGGACTATTTTTGAGAAACGAACACCAGTTTATTCCTTCGCGGCTCCGCTTTTAGGCTTGGCTAAATCTATATATTAAATGGAATTTCACGGACTTAGAAACTCGCGGATCCTTTCAGAAAACATTACTCTTTTAAGCGGCTTTAAAGAATCTTGCAATTAAACTGAGCGAAAAAACCTAACTAATTGCCAAAGAGCTAGCACACACAATGGCACAAAGATTTTAAACGGCTCTAAGAACGTTAAACCCTCCAATAAATGGCATTTAACAACAAAACAAGCCATTACTCAGAGAGATATTCAAGGAACCTCCCTTGATCTCTTACAGGAAAGGAAAGTCCCTTAAAGACATGCTTGTAAAAGCCAAACTGTAAAAGCTTTGGACAGTCGCGTAGGTCTGTCACTGGCCATTGTTAATCATGGCACGAGACTTTATTTCCGCTTTAAATTTCACTTCCGCCGTGGTGCCGACAAACTTTTGCCGTGATGTTCACAAACTTTTGCCGTGGTGTTCACAGACTTTTGCCGTGGTGCTAACAAACTTTTGCCGTGGCGTTTTCAAACTTTTGCCGTGGTGTTCGCAAACTTTTGCCGTGATGTTCACAAACTTTTGCCGTGGTGTTAACAAACTTTTGCCGTGGCGTTTTCAAACTTTTGTCGTGGCGTTTTCAAACTTTTGCCGTGGTGTTCACAAACTTTTGCCGTGGTGTTCAGACTTTTGCCGTGGAGTTTTCAAACTTTTACCTTGGCGATTAAAATCTTTTTCTGTGTTTACCAAATCGTTTTATCGTCAATTTCAAAATAAAGTTAGTTACCTAAAACTTAAGGGACTAAACTAAAGTAATTGTTGACGTATTTTTTTTTAATTGTGCAGTATTGACTTGAAACGTTTGCCGTGATACTTGTGGGCCACCGTACTTACGTGGGTCGCTCGCTAAAATAGGGCCTGATACAATCTCTCACAGGAGTTCGTGTCGGCGGCCAAATTTCGGCCGCGGGAATCTCGCAATCTGATTGGCCCTTTAACAATAGAGCTGTCAACGGAAGTAAATTGTCTACGAGACTTGCTCACAATTTTCAATCCGACCACCATGGCCAAGGAACAAGTCTGCCGAGGTAAACGTGTCGCTCAAAGATATTCTCGTCGTTCTAGGAGAATTGTCATCATTTCTTTCTCTCCTGAGAATGGCGTCCGGTTTGACGCAAGCTGTCTCTCACTCGGAGCAGAGAAGTACAGCAACAGTGAAGTATGTATCCCGTTTTATCGCATCGTGTCTCCAAATTTTCATTTGAAGGCTTTCAGCTAGTATTGAAAATATAAGCAGAGTAGTGGTTGTATCCGCGTTTTACGAAACAAAACGAACAGCAAGTATCTTTCGCCAAGAGTGATCAACAAGTCAAGCGATAATTCCGTAAACTTAACGATAACCTGATGTTTAGTGAGAGCTACACTCAGCGAGATGCTGCATTTATTTTTACCTAAGTAATAAAGACTTTCAGTTTATTCATTCAGTGTTAATAATGTCGTTTTAATGATCTCTGACATTGATATCAAAGGATCTGACTAGGTTTATAATAAATGTTCTTCGTTTTAAAATTCGCTGCTATTTAGAGATGAAATTCGCTGGTAATCTCAAATATTTATCACTTCTGGAACTAAATTAAATTACAAAACACTCGTTTGTTTATAAACGGTTTTATTGATATCTTTTTTTCTAAAGAGTGAAACTGAAGGTATTTCTCTTAATTTCCCAAGGTATTTTACGTAGAAAATCGGTGACAAATGCGTAGAGAATATTTCCGGATACCACCTGAAATGAGAAAGGATTCAAACATGCAGCATATTTTGGTACATGACAACCTCGTCGTGTTCTGAATTTTCATTCAGTTTCAGCTGAGACAGAGCAACTATGTACAATACCGGAGCGCGTACCTTCAAGTTGTAAATTTGAACGCTAGTGCCAAGATTTATCGTAGCCTGTGATTTCTCATTTTTGCCGACATTTGAGGACTTTTTGCGAATGCATTACATACACATATGGGAAATTTGCATACCGAGGAGCGTGCACGCAAAACAAATTTTGATTGGCCGTTTTGTTGAATGTCAATCAATCAAAAAAGTGGGCGGCAGGCGTTCCGTAGAAGAATTGTATCAGGCTCTATTTTTCGTTTCGCCCTTCCCGCCGGAATGTTTCACCGAGCGAAACGAAAATAGAGCCTGATCGCAGGTTAGGGAATTATTAAATGGGGGGAAAATGTTTGGAAACATAATTTATGCGGATTTTTTTTAAATAAAGACAAATTTCGTACATTCCGGGAATTTTAAAGATTGAATTGATTTGCTGATAAGGGAATAAACATCATGGATTTCTACACTGTCATATACAGGTTTAAAATTGATGATAAACAGGCTTTATTGGAAGTTCGAGTGAGTGGGTGGATGGGTGGGAGAGGCAAGTAAACTTAACGGTCATTTGATTTATTAGAAGTTTAGAATTTTTGTTGAAGTTTTCTAGTGAAAATATTAATCAAATGAAAATGTTATTTGTAAAAAAGCAAGATATTGCACCCGAACATGTGATGTTGCAATAAAACGATTCAAAAATGAACATTGTACATAAGGCTAATATTATGTTAGATTTCTTGACAAAGACTGTATGAATATCAAGTCACTGGTTTTTCATCTGTATTAAAATGTGGAAACTGTGAGTACAATATGTCGCTGCAATAAAATTAGTTTACAACAACTATATTGTACGAGGACAGTGCTCCTAAGTTCTGTGATTAAATAAAATGTTCATATGAAGTTGCGTTATATACTGTTATGCCTTCACTAAAGTTGATTTGTCCCTATGAAGAAACCAAGGAGTCACTCGAGGAAAATCATCAAGGCTCCATTCCCAAGATCGAAATTTCAATTCTTCCTACTGTTTGACATACTTCGTTTAAAGATAGTTATGAGAATTTGGTGGTACATCAAGACAATATCCCCCAGGTTATGATTTTCTTTGTTCTTAACGACTGTTCGACAAATACCGTATTTACTAGAATAAAGGCCGCGGCGCTTATTAAATTCTTCGCGCCTCAAATGCGGCACTTATTTAAAAATTGGAAGCGACAAAGAAATCTTTTCTTTTTATTAAACGGTATATTTTCTATCAGTACGAAAATTTTACAGTAACAAATAGAAGCGTCTTTTGATTGTCGCCATTCGTCTCTTCCGGTACTTTAACAAAATGTCACTAAAATTGTAAGCAAGGAACAGAGAATGAAGTGCTCGGTCTCCTTGCTAGGTTAAAACGCTGTTTAAGCCAAACTATAAAAAGAAGCATCAGATCTTTCTAGGTTATTTTGAATGGAAAGTTAGCGGTTTTTTAGTTATACGGAATTCCTCGAATAAGCGCCGCATCGGAACCGCGGCGCTTATTCGGGGGCGGCGCTTATTACCTTTTTTGTCCCAAATGCGGCGCTTATTCGAGGGCGGCGCTTATTTGGGGGCGGTGCTTATACGGTAATGCATCAAAATTATCACAAGAATTTGGATGTCGATCCCCATATTTTAGCGGTATATTAAAACAATGTACCCATGTTGATCTTCCTATATATATATTCTGTCCAGCCTCACAAACACTGTAGCGAGAAATAAAATGTTGATCGCCCGAATTTGATGGTACATTAAGACAACGTCACCCTCCGTGACAATTCTTTAAGCTGTCGTCACCCATCTCCTTGACAGTAATACAAATCTTTTGGGAGAAATCGTACAATGGTTGCTTGGAAACTTAATTAATGATGCTGGTGAATTAAAAGATGAAGAAAGAGAAAATTAAAAATACAGGAACTAAGTCTGTGTCATTACCTTAATGAATGAATGAGTGAATAACCTTTATTTAAACACGATAGAAAGTTAAAGCACAATGCTTGTGGGGTCGTGTATACACGACCTTAGACACCGACACAAGCTAATAAGAGATGCCCCATGTGGTTTTTATCCTGCGAGTAAGATAATCAGCCCACGTGCAAGTGGTGAAGCCGCAAATCATGTCCAGCTTCCCCCACCGACTCATTATTTATGGCGTTGCCAATCACATCACTGTAGCAACACCTGAACAAGCAAACAAGCTGCCCTCTTGTGAACCATGAGTTTTTCCCTAAACAGAGATGCTATTGTAACAAGTATAACATTGGAATTTACACCACCACCCCTCCCCCCCCCAACAAAACAAAAACAACAAGAATAGCTTTTGGTGCGGAGCGACAACCGGAGTTCGGGGCAATCGAGTTGCTTAATGAAAACAAGAAAAGCCCTAGAGGGTATCAGTCCCAACTGTCGTAAGCTGTTGAAACCCAGGGCTGAAAAGCTGCACACATTTAAGTGAAAAAGGGTAAAACGCAGTAGTGTTGAAAAGGGCTGAAAAACAGAATTATATTAATATATAGAATCTAACATCTGAGTAGATATTTGGCGTAATTGAGGTTTGCACTAAATCTAATTAGCAGCTCATAAGATAAATCACTAAACGAACTCAGTATTGCCTTGAGGAAGACTTAACGAGGGCTCTTAATAGCCCTTTTCACAGTTACCTTTTGTCATTTGCATGACAATGTATTTGAACGTGGATGTGAGGCAATTTCGGGCAATTTTGCACTTTTAGCCCGAAATTGCCTCACATCCACGTTCAATTACATTGTCATGCAAATGACAAAAGGTAACTGTGAAAAGGGCTATTGCAATCTAAGTCCTCAACTCTCCCCCCCCCCCTCCCCTTTTCCTCCACTGAGAAACAAATCCATTACAAATAGTTCAAACCCCAGAGGATACTCCCTATCGTGGGCTAAGTGGGGCTCCGCCCGAAAGGGGTGCCTTTTTTGGCGCTTTCAGTATACGGAAGGGTAGGGAAATCTGTCGAATTTTTTTAGTGTCCCAAAGAGTCGCCGAAAAAAACACCTTAAGCTAAAACGGATAGCAGCGAAGTCTAAGAACACGTAATAAAATTTTGGTAGAAGCCAAAGAAGCCTTCAAGCGACTGAAATCCCACGATATTGTACTTTTTTGGCTTTATCATTGAGATTTTTATGTTTTGTTCTAGGTATACAGAAACTTAATTATAAGTAACCCTTTCCCCACCTTCCCGGCAAGGTCGACTTAATGTGCACCCCCAAAAACAAAAACAAACTAGTTTTGCAGGTTACGGCCGTTCATTATCATCTGTTCCATTTTACTTGAGTTGTACGTTTCAGCTTCCTTCTAGCATGAGTGACACGAGTTGTTTTGTTTCATTTCCTCTCTGCATTTTTTTATGTTTTACTAGCTGGATGGAGACGGCATTTGCGTGGTCTGTTGTAAATTCCCTATCAGATTTGAGAGGGAACAAAGAAAACGAGCGACTAAAATTTTAGAGAAATTTGAAACAGTCTCAACTCAAGTACTTCACCCCTTTCTTCAGATTCAGTAGTAATTACTGTATGTATGATACATTGGTTGGTGCACCCACTTTCAACCAGTAGATGGCCGGTTTGAGGCTGGTGTCATCATGCATAGCCTCTCTTTACCTCAGTGTATAATGGGTACCCTCTGTGAACAGTTAGGAAACTGACAAAATGCTGTTGGGAAACCTGAGACGGACCGGCATCCCATCTGGGCAGGGGGGGGAGAGAAGCAACATTCCTAGTTGATTCATATGTCCTTTGATGGACTAGCATCCCATCCAGGGGAATAGCCACACTCCTAGTTGATTCATGTGTCCCGTGATGAACTAGCATCCTGTCCAGCGGGGAATAGCAACACACCTAGTTGATTCATGTTGGGTGTCTTTTGATGAGCTGGCATCCCACCCAAGGTGGGGTAGTTATACTGCTAGGTGATTCATGTTGGGTGTCCTGTGATGGACTAAGCATCCTATATTGTAAATTTGAGTGTTTAAATGAACTCATTGATTTCTTACTGGGCAGTGTTATGTCGTGGTATCGATTACTTTGGAATCAATACCGGCCTGGACATTCTCAAAGTCTGTTCTTGGCAGGGTTCGAGACGGAGACTTAAGAAGTTGAATTACAGCTAGTGTAGTCTCAGGGATACTGCAATCTACTGTACAGCTGAGCAACACTTAAGTTTACACAACTGTTTGCAAACCGACTTTATTGCGGACTTCTACCGAGGAAGCTTTCTTTAACACATAAATTATAATTCCGTTCTTGATTCTAGCTTCTCAGTAGAACTTAGTTTAACCTACCTAAACTATACCTAGCCAACCATGACCCTTAAAAAACTCTCTTAAAACTGATTTGCATAGCAATGCATTTGTGTAAAATAAGACATCCCAGCTAAGTCCACTAGCGGCTAATCAAACCGAATTTAAAAAAGTGCAAGGCAATGTACAATTGTGAGTGAAATGAAAAGCTTATCACAACTGACTGGGGTACTTGAGGCGAATATTAACAGCAGTAAAAGCGTGCTTTTATCACAAGAGAACCACTCTTGCTACACTGCTAGGAACGACTGCAAAAACTATTTGAACAAGTCATTGTCGAGTTTAAGACAAGGTCGTTGACGTCCTAAAACAGTGCACATTATTTTAACTTCAAAGCGCTTGACTAGCTCTTTCTCCTTCCCCTCTCTTTAGACCTTACGTCAAACCTTGTATCACGTTGTTCTAACTTGGCTTTCGAATTCATTAAAGTGAAAGCTACTGAGTAGTACTTTCCTGTGGTGCCGTTTGTTATGGTGTATGACGTGGTTCTAACTCGTGCGTCTGTCGATAAAATCCTAAAATGTGACTATTCAAACGAAAGATTTTGAGTAATGCTTTTCTGTGGTACTGTTTGGTATGCTTTAAAAGGTGGTTCTAGCTTTTGAGTCTGTAAACGATATCCCAAAATGTGACCATTCAATTCAAATGAAACAGCTATTAAGCAGTACTTTTACTTGGTGTTGTTCGTTACGACTGATGCACAAAGGCGGAAACTCAAATTACATCAAATCTGTGCTTCAACACTTCAAGACTAAGGCGATTAAAGGTACGGGAAACTGTACAAAATTTATGAAAGGAATAAAAGAATTTTAATGTTTTTTCACTAGACGATCGACAGGGGAACCCAGACCGCCTTCTTCTGTTGCTCGTCCACCATCTCTTGGATCTGGGAACAAATGTTGCTGATGCTACTTCCGTGGACCACGCCTTAGGAAACAGAAATAAAAGCATATCAGAGTCACATAAGAACTGCTGGAGTCTCCAACAAAAAAAATAATAACCTTATGTAATGTATCTTAGTTCACTAACTTTTCAATCTGTAGAGGAATTCCTTAAGTTTGACTATTCAAATGAAAGCTTCTGAGCAGTACTTTCTTGTGGTGCTGTTTATTATGCTGTACAAGGTGGTTCTAACTTTTGAGTCTGTGGATGAAACCCCTAAAGTTTAACCATTCTAATGAAAGCTACTGAGCAGTACTTTCTTGTGGTGCTGTTTATTATGCTCTACAAGGTGGTTCTAACTTTTGAGTCTGTGGATGAAACCCCTAAAGTTTAACCATTCAAATGAAAGCTACTGAGCAATACTTTTTTGTGGTGCTGTTTACTATGCTGTACAAAGTGGCTCTAACTTTTGACGCTGTGGATAAAATCCTCAAGTGTGACCATTCACATGAAAGCTACTGAGCAGTACTTTCCTGTGGTGCTGTTTGTTATGGTGTACAAGGTAGTTGTCTCGAGCGTTGGATAACTGTTCAAGGACTGAAATGAATTGCATCTTCAAGTCTTGTTGGTTGCTTGGCTTCCCCCTAAAATACTAGGGATTTGGCTAGAAAAAAAACCCCCACCGGTGGGGAAATACAAGAACTTTGAAATGGACAATTAACAAAGTCCCCATATCCCCCCTCGGGGAAGCCGATGACAAGTGCATAAGCTCAAATTAGCACGTAGGAAGATGGAAGATTTTTTCACCCTTTCACGCCTGAAGCCGGTCAGTTCTGTTGTTGCTGAGTTTTTGACCCTAACTTACCATTAAAGAGGTGTTTGCACTCTCGCTCCATTTTTCCACAGTATTCAAATATTTCCTTAGCTTGTCTGAGGCTCATCTTTTCTCTGATGTATCTGCCATCTTTCTGATCCCTGTAAGGAAACAAAAATTTCATACCCCAGTCAGGCCGCGTTTGATGTAGTTCACCAAACTATTGATAGCAGTTTTAGAATAAAAGCACGTAATCACATCTAACCAATCACAAAAAATGTAAACAACGCAACGAACCAATGAGAACTCAACCAGAAAGCGTGCAACTTGTACCAAGAACGGGAAAGCGTGTAACGCTGCCAATGCAAGTGTGGGCTTTCTTCTGGGCCCAGTTGTTCAAAGCAGGGTAAAGCTAACTCAGGATTAACTTCAATTTTAATTCCGTTTTATAACCAAACGATACGGATTCCTGCAAATCTTTTATTGCACCACATTTTGAATTTGGTTGCTATCAAAGAGCCACTTGGAATTTGTTGTGAAAACTTTTTGAAATAAGAGAAACAGGGGCCTTGGTTAAATTTTAATCCTCGGTTATCGTTAACCGGCTTTCGAACAACCGCGCCCCGCATATCAACATGTTGAACATTGTTGAAAAGAACCTGGTGCCCGTTTCTCGAACGCCGCGGAAAGCCACTTGCAAGGCCCACTTGCAAAAATATGACCCACTCTTTCTACAAAAATGCTGTTTTAACATAACAGCGTGAGGATTCCTTAGTTGGGAAACTGATAGGTCATTAAAAAGAAAAATTATTCTTGAATACCAACAAAACAAACGGAAAGTTCTTTCGTGATTTATCCAAATCCCTTGTTAAAACATGTCTTTTACATAAGGAAATGTTTAACTTATAGCAAAGTTTCATGTCTAGAAACTTCCCTGTTTACAAGATACAATGTGAATTAGCGTGCCCAAAATCGCCCAAAAAGTTCCGAGACTTCCGAGAAACGCAAGCCTCGCTCTATTGCGTGCTATCTTGTTTGAAAACATGTTAAACGACGTATTCAAACAATCAACATGGCACCACAGTGCGAATCACAAAAGTATCGATCAACAATTGCTGGTGCGAATTAAGGTCTTGTTTATCACAAACCTGATGTGTTTCGGGGATTTGAACTTTACAAACAGTATTATAGGATAGACTTGTAACGCGTGTAACCGCTCCACAGCTGAAGGGCTGACATCCAATAAACAATGTTTATCAGTAACTTGTTTGATTGACGCCATTGTGGTGCAGGAGAGTTGATGTCCTTTCCAAGTGTAATCTACAAATGTGCCGTCTGCTATTCCCTTTTCTACCTTTTCTTTTGGTAAATTTACAACTTCTGAAATACAGGATAATTTTAAAATAAATTAGAACAGATGCGTTAAAAAAAACAGAGAATAATTACGTTGGTACACGGAGTGTTGAGCTTGAAAAGAAAAATTTGTTAACTCCAAGCCGCCCGGCATAAATTATTTTGACGATTTTTCGAAAATTTCCAACCAATTTGAGCTATGCTGTGTAAGGTCGGAAACCTGCTAAGAATAGTTTCATGCTATCAATATGGAACTTTTGCACTAACAGTCGCCTGAGAAAACAGCCGACATCTCGCGAGGTTGCCACTTGAGCCCTCGCAAAACGACGTTTGAGTAACGAGCGCAGAAATTCCATACTCATGTCCTGTCACTACCCAGATCCAGGTAGTGCTTCTGATTGGTTGAAACGAAATTCCCACGCGTTTTTTCCAATCAGAAGCACTACCTAGATCTGGGTAGTGAAACGTCATCAGTATGGAATTTCTGCGCTCGTTACTCAGACGTCGTTTTGCGAGGGCTCAAGTGGCGACCACGCGAAACGTCGGCTGTTTTCTCAGCCTACACTAAAAGCTGAAATTATAGCTGGCGAGAACCAAATGAACAGACATTATACCTGGTTTGCATTGCACAAACTTGTAAGGAACCTCATCAGAGAGCTTCTCATACAACTCTTCAACTAAGGGCCCAAACAAAATAACAGCGCGTGGAATATGACCTGTAAATAACAAGGTAAATCAGTGAGACTGTTGTAACTTCAATAGTTATAACACCTATTATAGATACAACAGTAAAAAAGCTAAAGCTCTTGAAGTATCGAAGCTCGTTAGTTTCAGATTTAGCAGAGTTTTCCTATCGCTTCTTTTGGCGTTCGCTGCTCTTTAGGCTGGAAAAAACGCGTACACTTATTTCTATGTATTAGTGAATGCCTTTTTTATTCTATTTATCGTAATTGTGTAGAGAGATTTACTGAGAAAAAATCTTTTGTTCGGAAGTTTACGGTGTATGTTTTCGGGTAAAAAAAACCCTTTACGACTAAGTTTACTCACCGTCCAGTTTTTCCACTGTTTGATAAGAAGGTATTCCGAGATCTAAAACACGAAACATAGAACAATTAAACTCAGTAAATACAGCTCGTACAACGTGCATCAGTAAATGGACGACTGGTTTTTGGCTCATGAAGAAAACAAACCTGTACAGCTTGTTGTGATACTGTTGGCAGAGTCACTTCCTTCTCGCGAATGATTGACAGACATGCCACGTGTGCCTTTTTTACTCCGTCGAAAGAAACTTCGTCTTCCGCTCAGCTTATACTCGTCTCCGTGAAGAAGTGCAATGCTTCTACGCAACAAAATCTCCTGCTCCGCTCTGGAAATCGACCAGAAAATAAACTTAGGGCCTGGCTAAACTAGGAAACATAGCTGCAGACGCAAATGTCTCCCAGTTTAGCTGCGCGAGAAACATACGTTGCGGAAGCAAATTTTGCGTCTTGGAAGCAGGGAAATGTCTCTGAATCAAGTTAAAAATATTTTTGCTTCACAGACGCAAATGTTGCTTCAGAAACGTATGTTTCCCAGTTTAGCCACCCAAGGAAACATGTCTGGAAACAATGTTTCCTAGTTTAGCCAGGCCCTTAGATCCACTGTATTGACACAACAGACACACCACTGTTTGAAGCTTTTTCTGTCTCACGTGTGATGTATCAGTGGCTTAAATAAGTTTAATATAGACAGAAGGGTTTCCGGTAAATATGGTTTTGGATAAATTGTTCTCATAGGTTTGGGCAACCCTGCATGAACATATGTATGGCTTTTGTCAACTCACATTTTACAGACTACAGTCTAAGTTTAATTTCAATCTCCACGATAAGCTGGATTTCACTAAGCCCTGATATAAATATGCATATTCTCCTTACATTTCCCCATACATTTCTTATGGAAATAGTAAGGAGAATTTGTCTAAATATCAAAACAGCATCCTTGGTGATCACCTTCTTTTTTCGCATCACGTCAATGTTTGATCAAATGGTGTGGATGTAAAGAGAATTTTCATTTTCGTCACTGTTAAAGCTTAAAGGGTTAACAACAGGGAATCTTGTTTCACTCTTTGACAGTGATTTGAAGGAACATTATTTTTCAGAAGAAATTACAGAATAACTCGAAAACAGCATTTAAATTCCTATCAAACTACAGTAGACAGTAAATGACCTAAATTATAAATTTTCCCTCTCTAACAAGCGCCCAATATCTAACAACCGCCCCATACCTAAAAAAATGCCCCCCAATCTAGCGAAAGCCTTTTCTGAAAAATTGTCCGAGTACGGCGAACTAATCCATCAAAACCGCCCAGGAGCTCGTGTCACTCAGCTACTGAAGCTGAAGAAAAGAAAAATTCTTCTGGAAGTTGAAGGCTCAAACTCCGACTTTAATCCATACAAAACGAGAACAACAGCAGGCGACGAGCGTCATCAAAACAAAATTACAAACTCCTGGAAAAACTTTTGTAAGCTTCAAATATCGCGCGCGTGACACATGACCACGCGCACGCGTAAAGTCTCAGATCAGTCCCAAGATTGAAAGAGCAATTCTCCCAGTCAATTCTATCAATGTCAGTTATGAGAATTTGAGTGTTAATGAAAATACAGTTTTGTGGTCAGAAAGGGGTCTGACAAATGAACACGAAGTTAAGTAACAAGATTGAAAGCGAAATTCTCATTTCTTTAAACCCAGCTCTATAAAAATATGTAAGTTCAACAATATGCAGCTTTCACAATACATCACCTAGATTATCAGAATTAGAATTAGGGTTCATGAGAATCACACATAATAAGCTGGTTAAATATTCACGGCTAAGATTTTTGCAACACTCGGTGAGTTACTTACAAAAACTGAAGAACATGTACATAGATTCCAGTCCAAAGACAGAATGAATGAATTTGTATATTAACTTTCACAAAGACTATTTGATGTAAAAAAATCAAGAATACCTAAAGCCCACACAATGGCATTAGGGTACAATTAGAATGCAAGGTTAAATTTATATCTCATAATATACAACAAAAGAACCCAAGATCACTTACAACTCCTATGTAAGGGTCAAAATTACCTGACATAAAATGAGTCTCCAGGTTGATCTCTAAGGGAATTGAACTCTAAAAAGAGAAAAATACCAATAATAAACTAAGGCAAAAATAACAAATTAATTTTTCAAAACAGTCAAAGAATGCTGCAATCTCTGCATCAATGTCCTAGTTTAGTAAGTAGTAGGATTACACTCAGGTAGGGAGGGAAGAGGTGAAAAATACCCTGGGAAAGAAGTGAGCAGGACTCTACGACAAAAGGAAGGGGGAGGTGAGAAAAAATGCTGAAGAAACCTGGCAGGAAAATAGAATTTGTGCGATGACAAGAAGATGGGCAAATAAAGGAAAAAATGTACCAAATATTATACAATATTGTACAATACTTCAAATCAGCAATCGAGTTGTCCAGGGAAGAGGTAAAGGCCAGGACTACACTGTACTAGAAGCATTAGGTTTGGACCTCTTGTCTCCCCTTCCCCAACACACATACCGTATTTCCTTAATTAAATGCCCCTGGTGTTTATCTCAAACTTGGCATAGTGGACTCAGTGTTTCTTTGAATAAGCAGTTTATTTGGGCCTGCCATCTTTTTAAGAAAGGGTTATTATTCGTTTTTCTTGGCAGCCGTGTATCTTAATAAATCTTACGTTTATTATACAACAAATAAACGCCTGAGGGGCTTACTTACAATTCCCTCTTTTCTACCCGGCGTTTACAGAGGTTCCAACCCCATCTGAAGGAAAATAGGGAGTAATAATTAGAGCTACATTCACTGAGTGGCTCTTAGCAGTGTAATATGGCACATTTGTTGACCTCAACACAGCAACAGTGACAGAATCGAAGGTCCTGACGTGCTAGATTTGGGTGGAGTTAGTGCCAGCGGGTCTCCATGGCTTGCCGAATAGCGTCCAAAACTGGATGATGCAGGACTGCTTCCGAGATTAACCTGATAATGTCTCGTGGAAGGTGCTGACTGCGGACGAGAGGCATTGCGGAAGTATGAATCTGTCTTTTTACGAATAACCACAGTGTTTGAAGTGTCAACTGCTGAAGAATCTGGGAGTGAGTTTGAAGGGAAGTGTACTGTAGATACTGGAGCTGGTGGCATCGCATGCATGTGATCTTCCTGAGAACATACATTGGCTACTTCATCTTGAGGAGGTGCAGTGATTGCAGACATATAAGATGTACTTCTCATTGGAGGCATTGGTCTTTCCTTAAAAGTTAATTGCACAGGCATGGAAAGTCGTGGTGACTGCGAAACCGGACTGGATCGTACCACTGATTTTCTGAACTTAACAAATGTTCGACTCCGAGAGGATGTATCAGCAGATGGCGTGACCAGATGTGATGTACTTCCCTCTTCGGTGGATAGATCTCCACTGGAGTAAGTTTGTTTTCCATGCCGCCCTTCACGATTTTCCTCATAAAGAGGTGTTAATGATGACAAAGACTGTAAGACTGGTTCCGAAATAGACTCTGGCGTTGATGATATTTAGTCATCAGGCAATGGAGAGCTTTTCCCTGAGTGATAAGCTGATGATGACTCCTGCTGCGATAACTGAAGCTCGTTTAAGCTTCCAGAGTTTGTGATTCTCTCCTTTGTGTGTTCAACTTTGCGACAGATGTTATTTTCTCTGTTGATTTTGTCACTGACTTCCTCCAGTAGTGACTGAAGCACTTGTGTTCTTGATTATGTACCTGACAACTTCTGAACTGTGAGGTTGACAAGACTTGTTGAAAGAAGACTTTCCACCTCAGCTTGGCTGAGGTTTTCAACTGATATGCCATTTACCTGAAAACGTGGTAAAAAGATTGCAATCAGTAATTAAAACTCTTGTCACTGACTGAAGTGTTGTGACCTGGAATACAAGCAAGTGGACTATTCTCAGTTTCATTGTTGCCACAGAGATCAGTTTTCAAAATTCCCTGACTTTTCCCTGATAAAAGTTTATTTTTCCTGACCAATTAAATACAAGTCACAGATAAAAGCGGCCTCCAACCTTCCATTATAGTTTTACAACAACATATCTGACACAATACTATAACAGAGCAACATGGCCTCCTGTCGGACTCCCTCCCCACCCCTCCCCTGCAGTTCCCCAGGGACCTCAGAGCAGCTCCGACCCTCCCTGGGTTAGCCAACCCTCCACTCGAGGGTGTCCCGCTAGCTAGATTAAGCTCTGTGCACAGACTCAAGCGATCAGTTTGCCCTAAAGAGCCGGTAAACACTTCTCTTTTGCACAGCACAGCTAATGTTAAGCCTCACAACCCCCCCCCCCCTGAATGGAGTCCCAGACCCAACTTTCACCAATGGTCACAAAGCTTGGTCCCCATGGAGCACTGTGGTGTGCCGTTTGACGCCAAGCCCCCTCACTTTTGGTCGGCCGCGGAAGGCTTTGTGCCGGACAAAGCGAAAAAGTTATGGCACAGTTTTTTCGAATTTGCTCAGATCGCAGCCAGAAAAAGACCCGTTTTGGTGAAAATGAACTGAAAATGAAGCCAAAATTAAGCACAGGCTACAGCCATGCCGCTGAGCTCAACAAAGTGTGATAATTGAATTTTGTTTAGCACTATCTGAGTGGTTTTACAACAACATATCTGACACAACACTATAACAGAGAAACATGGCCGCCTGTCAGACTCCCTCCCCACCCCTCCCCCCGCAGTTCCCCAGGGACCTCAGAGCAGCTGCGACCCTCCCTGGGTTAGCCAACCCTCCACTCGAGGGTGTCCGGCTAGCTAGATTAAGCTCTGTGCACAGAGTCAAGCGATCAGTTTGCCCTAAAGAGCCAATAAACACTTCTCTTTCAGATCTTTTGCACAGCACAGCTAATGTTAAGCCTCACTATCCCCCCCTGAATGGAGTCCCAGACCCAACTTTCACCAATGGTCACAAAGCTTGGTCCCCGTGGAGCACTGTGGTGTGCCGTTTGACGCCAAGCCCCCTCACTTTTGGTCGGCCGCAGAAGGCTTTGTCCCGGACTGTGTCCGGCACAAAGCGAAAAAGTTATGGCACAGTTTTTTTTAATTTGCTCAGATCGCAGCCAGAAAAAGACCCGTTTTGGTGAAAATGAACTGAAAATGCGGCCAAAATTAAGCACAGGCTACAGCCATGCCGCTGAGCTCAACAAAGTGTGATAATTGAATTTTGTTTAGCGCTATCTGAGTGGTTTTACAACAACATATCTGACACAACACTATAACGGAGCAACATGGCCGCCTGTGGGACTCCCTCCCCACCCCTCCCCTGGCAGTTCTCCAGGGACCTCAGAGCAGCTCCGACCCTCCCTGGGTTAGCCAACCCTCCACTCGAGGGTGTCCGGCTAGCTAGATTAAGCTCTGTGCACAGAGTCAAGCGATCAGTTTGCCCTAAAGAGCCAATAAACACTTCTCTTTCAGATCTTTTGCACAGCACAGCTAATGTTAAGCCTCACTATCCCCCCCTGAATGGAGTCCCAGACCCAACTTTCACCAATGGTCACAAAGCTTGGTCCCCGGGGAGCATTGTGGTGTGCCGTTTGACGCCAAGCCCCCTCACTTTTGGTCGGCCGCGGAAGGTTTATATATATATATATATATATAAACGAATAAACAATGAAGAGATTGTTTCACTTATTATAGGAGTGCTCTATGCATGAATATGCAGAGCTAAATACAAATACAAAATTTGGCCATACGAAACAGAGCTGTAGCAATAAAGCGATGAAATACATCTGAAGCCTGGAATAATTTTCGTTATAATATTTACCGCTCCTGAAAAGTTGAGCCCTCTCTGAAAACCATTCTACACATTAGCAGATTGAATTTATATATATATATATATCTGACTGATTTTACAAAAACATACCTATACAAAATTCAAGACAGTTTCCAACTTTGTTCATCTAAGGCCTCTGCTAATCAATAGGCAGCCCCAAATTAGGGCTTATTATGACAATTCTAAATCGAGTAAATGTTTGGAAAGAAACACGTTTAATTTTTAATGCAACTGAAACTGACATATGACATTTTTGACAGACTAGGAAATTAATCATGACCTCTGATCTCTTGAGAAGGTGGGCTGCAAATTGCAAATCTCACTCAAAATCCGACCCGTTCGAGTTCTTCCTAAGGACAACTAGCCTTAAGCAAAGTGAAACAGCGTTTTCAATCGGGACTTGATCGAATTCCTACATTATTCACTGTTCCAAATAATCAAACAAATGCAGCCCGCTAAAATTTACTCACAGGTCTGGTAAATGTTACGTCAACTCTTCAGCGGAAATGACACAAATCGACACTTTGAAAGTATCAAGGCCACGACATAACTTCCCTCTAGCGGCAAAAACGAAAACAAAACGAAAAACTATTCAAACTCACGCTTTTTCGAGGCAAATCTCTTCACAAACTCTTTCTCTGCTCGCCATTCTAGTTGAAGTCCCGGATGTTGAGAAAAATTCTCAAGAGGACACCTTTATACCACCGCCTTTGACAAGAATTTTTAAAAGATTCAAGTCCAATTTTGCTCTGTCCGTTTAGAAAAGATCCCTAAGACCTACTTTTCGAGGCCAAAGACTTGTTACCACCTCGACGCAAAGCCCACAATATCAATCCCTGCAAATGGACCCGAGTCAAAGACCCGTTAAGTTCAAAAAGCAAAACAAACTGCAGGTAAGATATTAGACGACGCATTACCAGCAAATCGTAAGACTTTTTCCATCACTAGGCTTCATGATGCCTTCAGGAAAACTTTGCTCAAGGCAGCCAACTAAAAATCTAGATCTATTCATTTCAATCTGAGCGAAGACCGCGCCAATTCAAAAGTGTCGTTAACTTGCGTAGGAGAGAGAGACAGAAAGAGAATGGGCCAGAGTGAAGAGAAACCCTTCCCGGGGAGGGAGGAGGGGGGGGGGGGGGGCGGGGGTAGAGTGTGTTCGGGAGAAAAAAAAAGCCTGAATAGCCTAACACTCTGTTCTTTTCATTTTAACCGAAAATGCTTTGCGACTGCCAAAAACAAATTACAAAAAAAAATTAACAAACAGGAACCGCAAGAACAACTCAAGATCAACTAAAATTTCTGTAGGTATGTTTTATCAAATCCAGTCAGATATATATATATATATATATATATATATATATATATATATATATATATATATATATATATATATATATATATATTCCATTTTTTAAGAAAGAGGGCCACTAATTTATTAGTCTCAACTGTCACTTGTTGCCCTCCTAAAATAATATTGTTACTTGCTTGCTTTCTTACTTTGTTTGCTTGCTTGTTTGTTTGCTTGCTAACTTACCTAAAGACACAGACTGGTCACCTTCAAGTAAATCAAGAGAAAGTAAAAGAACGTTTCCTAGCTTTCTCTTCGCTAAAACGACACCAGAAGCTAGTAATATTAATCAAATAAATAACCAGAGCATTGGTCACAAATTGAGATTATCTGAGGAGGCATTAATTCATCTAATTCATAACTTGATGGCTAGAAGACAGGCCAGGCGGGTTTAAAGCCCTCTCTCCTTCCCTCCCTTGCTACATGCCTCCTGCGTGACAACAGTCGTTACCGGGAGCGGAAACACACGCGGTACGCAGGTCGAAAGGGTGGAAGAACAAGAGAGAGGAGGGGTTCGCGCTAGATATGGTGACAGAGGTAAGGTAAGATAAAGTCGCACACGAGCCAAGGAGGCCCACACGGCCTGAACTTATCTCGGTTTCTGTAGCACGAAGCAACTGAGAGTATTGCTACTCCCCCCTGGATGGGATGCTAGTCCATTTCAGGGTTACCCCCAGCAGTATGTCGCCAGTACCCATTTATACACCTGGGTGGAGAGAGACTATGTGGGGTAAAGTTTCTTGTCTTTAAGGAAACAACACGATGGTAGGGACTGGGCGTCGAACCACCGACCTTCATAAAATGTTCCGAGATCCCGAATTTCGGGCCAAGAAAACATGTGGATTACAGTTACTTCATTCTGAACACGCACTAAACGTAAAAAGGTTATGTTTTCAGAAACGGCGTTAAGTTTTGCGCTTAAACTTTCCGCAATTGTCGGTATTTTTCTTGACAAAAATATGTCGGGCACTGCGCAAGCAGATAGGCATGGAATGAGTGTTCGTGAATTAAAGCCCATTTCGCTCACAAGAAAAAGAAACCAGGTAATCCAAATATAGTTTTTTTTTATAAATACACTTAAATTGGCAGTCATTACGACAAGAAAACTGTATACAAGCAAAATTAAATACGAACTGTGAAAAATTGGAACGTGGATTCCAGATGTGCAAAAGACTATTTCATTTCGTGGGTCTTTCAGTTGTTGGTAGCTAGCAAAAAACAGTCGCGTGGGCTTTTCCGCTTCTATTTCCTTACATACAATAATTTAATTGATACCCCCAACAAACAGGTTTTTCTTGAGTGCCACGACATAGTGTCCTGCATTAAACGAAAGATTACTGAAGTGTTCTCCGAGCTCGATACAGTGCAAATACAAATGTGGCCATCAAATATCTGAATTTATCGACACTACGTTGAGTCTTGAGTCGCGGACCATGATATAGAATTGCCCTCTTAGAGCCAGAAGTTGGCTAGGTGAGTCAAACTCCACGATACAACCGTTTTCTAGAACCATAACACTAGGACAAAGAAAAGAAAAAAAATAGAATTAGTTTGCTCATTATTGAAAATTAAGAAAATTTAGTGCGTTGAGTTTTTAGCCGCCATCATCGAGCACCCTGACAAACCAAAGTAGGTGTTAAATTGTGTTAGAACAGATCTGGTGTAACCAATTGAAACATGCATGCTATTCAGCCGAGGTGTGCAAAATGTAAAAAAGTCTTTACACCGTTGAAGTGTTCCCCAATAATATTACCCTTTCAACTTGCGTGGCGTTCAGTCAATAAATAACCTAGCCTGCGTGGCCAGGCGTTCTCGTGAGCTCACCGAGCGAAATGGGCCGCGAGAGGAATGGGGGAGAGTTCCGTCTTGGCCAAGTTCCTCTCGGGGCCAGCTCACGAGAACCCCTGGCCACGCAGGCTATTAATAACCCGACCTTAATAACTCACCCTGAAAACAAAATCTAGGCTGTTCAAGCTAAGAGACAGTGATACACCTTTGGTCTCCACTTGATGGTACGTTAGTCCAAGCAGCACCAGTGGATTACAGAATACCCGTCCCAGCCAGGCAGTCCAAACAATTCGCCACTGAGTGGCATAGATAGCACTTTGAAAGCATTGACTTTTTAATAGCAAATCTCAAATCTGAAACACCAGATCTTGTAACTACGCCGAGGCTTTGTGCAACCGGTTTCTGCCGTTTTATTAGTATTACTTGTTTTTGTTGTTGTTGTTGTTGTGGTTTTGTTTGTTTGTTTGTTTGTTTGTTTTTGGTTTCTTTTTTTTTTAACTTTGATGTGCACGCTTTCGTTGTCAACCTCGTTCCCATGCAGGGTCAAGAGCACAAGCAAGTTTTCTAGCATGCTAAGGGTGTTTCATGCAACCTGGCCCAGCCTATAATGGCGAGAAGCAAGCCCTTCATTTCCGGAAAATCAGCTTCAAAAACAAAGTAAATGTTTACCGATCATAATCCATGATGGTGTTGAGCCTGTGTGCAATGGTGAGCACTGTGCGGTCAGCGAACTCCCGCCGAATCGTCTGTTGAATGAGTTCGTCAGTTTCCAGGTCCACGGCGGCCGTAGCTTCATCAAGAACAAGAACTTTACTTTTACGGAGCAGCGCACGGGCTAAACACACCAACTGCCGCTGACCAACACTGGAGGTAAGCAAGGTGGATAAATAATGACAAAAACATCCCAAAAAACTAGTCTCATGTGCTACAAGACATTAAGGGTGCAAATACACACATTAAACTGCAAGGTTTGCACTTGATCTTCTGCGCCTAACAAATTTGTTTTCAGTGGAAAATAATTATGGTATTACTTTTTTCACGAGGGAGTTTTACTAAGGTTTGAGCTCGACTGAACTTTTGTAAGAACTGTAATCGTGTGAAGGTTAAAGGTAAATAGAATCAATTTCAGCAAAAAAAAAAAAGGGAGAAGGAAAGGAAAATCGACCCGTTTTTATTAGTTAACATTTAGCTCACAGGCCGTGCTTATTTAATGAGGTAAATTTAGACATTTCATAGTCTCCCTCTTCCAAATTAGTCTGAGAAGAGCGGGAAAAGATGGACAAAAAAATAAGTATTCTAAACGAAAAAAGTCAAAAACCTCAAAGTTCATAGCGTCATTATCGCATGTAACATGAGTTTTAATACATTGTTTTGCAAGGCTATTTCAAGTCAGGAGAAAATCAGTGCACGGAATTGTAATTTACGGAGCTAACGGCTTCGCTTACCTGAGATTTTCTCCTCCCTCCGCTACTGTGTACTGTAAGCCTCCATTCAAACTTGAGACGAATTTGCTCAAATGGCTCACTTCAAGTGCATTCCACAGTTCCTCATCTGTGTGCTTGTCAAACGGATCCAAATTCATACGGAGAGTTCCAGAGAACAACACGGGGTCCTGTAAGAAAAGCAGTTGACAAACCTACTCTAAAGTGATTTCACTTAACCTTGTCGTTAGGGAATTCAGGACGTCTGGACAACGAGAACGGTCAAGGCATGATTGCGGCTAAATAAATACAAGTTGACTAGTGGACTCGATTTTATTACTCTGATTAGACTTGAAATGTTAAGGCCTGAAAATATAGCTTCCTTTCTTGTTTTGAATTCTCTTCGATAAAATTGGACGACCGGCATAAAATCAGATGGGGTTCATCGTCTGATGCCCACCATGCTATTTACGACCATGTGATGTAGTTTCGTCCAACTGGCCGGCTGGGAGCACACGGAAATAAATCGGAAGGTTATAAGAAGTGATAGCTGTAGAAGAGAGCTAATCATAGCGCTTACCCGATGGCTCCTTATCCAGATACTGTTAAAAATAATTCCAGGTACTCTTAGTTGAAATAATGCCATGGTATGATACAACGTTAACATGACAGGTCTCGTAGTGCAGACCTTTAACACCCCACAGCGATCCCTATACCAACTGTGTGCATAATGTAATATTATTTTTCGGCTTATTTTTTGCGCACGCTACGCGTGCATATGTTCTTACCTGAGGAATAATGGTGAGTCTTGATCGTAAGTCTCGCAGTCCAATATTAGCGATATCAATACCATCAACAACAATCCTTCCTCCAGCTCTCTCCAGGATACGGAACAAAGCTAAAGTCAATGAGGATTTGCCTGCTCCCGTGCGACCTACAATGCCAATCTGTCAAGTATAGATGTTAGAGTGCCCTAAATAGACGCTTTATTTGTACACGTCGGCATCCATGTCACGAACATCATCTATTGAACAATTGTTCTACAAGCGTACTTAGGATACGAGACGATAAATAACTTATAATAACCTCACATAAAACAAGAGCGAGTGGAATGATTGTATTATTCAATTCTAAACTTCAATAATCGTTGCTAGGTGCTTTCGGTCACATTTTTTGTACGTTGGACGTCATTTTTAACACAGAGGCCTGAGACATACGCAGGATACTCGATCCCAGCGCAGAGCGAGATATGCAATGAGGGAATAAAAAAACAAATAAATAAAATGGAAAGCTAAGCAATTCAATTTCTGTTTAATTTACTTTCTGTGATTGGCTAACATGGCTAATAAGGCAGTGTTTAATGAGTCCCCATGAAAACACAAAATGTTTCACGGTAACAACAACTCATTATATCACAGTTTGGTACGGACTAGAAGTACGACCTGGTAATACCTTTTCGGCAGGCTTGATCACAAAACTTATCTCCTTTAACACCAAGGGTAATTCATCTCTGTATCTTAATTGAAAATTCTCAAACTGTACCACTCCTTGTTGAGGCCAGCCACTTGAAGGGCGACTGTCTGGGATAATCCTCGCTGCCTGAAATATAACAAAATTTGACAATAGAGTGCAATTTCAGAGGTTTTTCGTGGATAACAAGTAAATAGATACACTTTCATTCTATGGTTTCGCAGATAACAAGCGCGGATATTCAGGAACGAGGCAAATGGGAGCAGTTCTGCCTCATACCCAGGCGCGAAGATTTCGGCGGATTGAGGAGAAGCTTGGGAACACCGCTCGCAAGGCGCCTTGAAACTCATTTTGTTGTTGGACCCTTCCCATGGCTCCTTGCGTTAACATGAAACCTTGCCATGTTCCCTTACGCGTATTTCTTTTGTAGGCTCCTTGGTACAAGGCAGGAAGCAGTTAGTAAAATGTCCGCGAGTACACTGCAGTCGAACGTCTGAGGCAGTTTTTTCGTTTAAATTCGTAAGATTTATTCACGGTGCAGTCGAAACATGAGCAAAGACATATTAAGTAGTCGGTGACTGTAAATACATTTTCATTTCTCTCAAACATAGGATTTTTTTGCTATTTAAATGTTCCGCACCTGAACAAAATTACTTTTACAAATTGCGCCGATAAGTCCGTTTCCCGTTTCCAAACACTTAGAACTTTTTTAGTAAGGCTCGAAACGTTTTGGTAAATCAGCAGGATACTGGTTAAGTATCAAACTTTGAACAGTGAAAATAATTTCCTTATTTTTGAGGTACTTTTATTATTTTTCTCGTTTGACCGCGGTGAATCCCGCGAGTATTATCTGTGAAACCATATAGAACAAGGTATTATTATGGCTTTTATTTTCCTGTGATTTAGCTCCGACGCTTAGCCGTAAACCGGTCAAATTGAGACATAACAATGTTATACAGGATCTTCCGGTGTAAAACGCTGTCAAATTGTGCTTGTTCTTCTTTTATGGTAAAATGAAGTACATGTAGCAGTTAATTTATAACAAATACTCAGACTATCTACTCGAGCTCCCAAGGTAACCATTAAATAAGAGGAAATAAAAACAGATTATAGATTAATTTTAATCTATCAACATCAATCCATACATCCATTCATCATTACTGTAGAGTAATTATGGTAATTATGAACGTTACCTCTGTTGGTGTCTCGCAGTATTCTTTGATCCTTTCGACTGCCACCAAGTTAGTCTCCAGTTCGCTCGTCATTCGGATCATCCAGTTTAGCTTCTGTGTGATCTATGAATGGAAAGTTATTCCATTCAAACGGAGCATTGCTTAACAGATGAAAAGGATGTAGCAATAGCGTGGAAAGCAGACCTGCCAACTCTCACGGTTTCACCGTGAGACTCACGGTTTGGGCTATCAACTCACGGTCTCACGATTTGGCCTCCAAATCTCACGGTGAATCAGAAAATCTTGAAATTGCCAAACAATTCAGGTAGTATGAAGCAATATTGAAAAACCGTGTTGAAAATGGCCAAATTTGTCACATCTAATGTTTGAGGGAAAGCTGGGTACAATTCCGACCTCATTCCCGTGAAACCATAGGTCAATATAGGTGTGCTTAGGTCTCTGGGGAAGCTAGAGCTGTGAATAGTTAACTCAAACTGGCGCCTCGCGTCGACAGCGAAACAGAAACTGACTTCAAAAAATGCGGCAAAAGAATACAATAGGTAGCACAAATAAAGTAAAGAATACCTTGAAACAAGAAATCTACCATTTTTATTTTCATTTTACACATATTTTGGAAATCTCCAGGTTTGAGGTCCCAATCTCCAGGTTTTTTTGGGGGGCTTTTTTGCAAGGTCTCCAGATTTGCACGTTTTGGAGGTTGGCAGGTCTGGGAAAGTTTACCATTTACTTATATATTAGGTGGCAGGACACTGGTATTAAGAAGGAAGGACGGAAGGAAGGAAGAAAGGAAGGACGGAAGAAAGGAAGGAAGGAAGGAAGGAAGGAAGGAAGGAAGGAAAGAAGGAAGGGAGGGAGGGAGGAAGGAAGGAAGGAAGGAAGGGAGGGAGGAAGGAACGCAGGGAGGGAGGGAGGGAGGAAGGAAGAGAGAGAGGGAGGGAGGGAGGAAGAAAGGAAGTAAGGGAGGAAGGGAGGAAGGAAAGAAGGAAGGAAGGGAGGGAGGGAGGAAGGAAGGAAGGAAGGAAGGAAGGGGAGGAGTGAGGGAGGGAGGGGGAAGGAGGGAGGAGGGAAGGAAGGGAGGGAGAAAGGGAGGAAGGAAGGAAGGAAGGGAGGGAGGGAGGAAAGAAGGGAGGGAGGAAGGAAGGGAGGGAGGGAGGAAGGAAGGAAGGAAGGAAGGAAGGAAGGGAGGGAGGAAGGAAGGAAGGAAGGAAGGAAGGGAGGGAGGGAGGGAGGGAGGGAGGGGGAGGGAAGAAGGGAAGAATGAAAGAAATAAGAGGCGTCTAGTCGCACGGTAAGGGCAGTGAATTGTACCTGCAATGCGTAAGTTACAGAGAGTCCAACAAGCCCTCCTCCAATGCTATCCCTGCTGATCACAGCAAACAGTGCAGCAAAGAAGATAATGAAATTTCCAATCAACTCCAAACGAAGAGACAGCCACCTGCAGCGAACAACAGTCATACAAATATACCCTCAGTAATTCAGCCATTATAGTTCTTCTTTGTTGTCTGCAGACATTTCCTCCTCGAAAAAGCAAAGGGTAGGGGTAAAACCTTGCGGAGCTTTTCACTTGAGTTCTTATCTCGGTCACCTTGTACCTTGAAAAACGTACCTTTCAATCCTACACGATTGAAATGTTTACGATAATAGGAATACGTCAACAAACCTATACTAGTTTCCATCTTATTTTAACCCGTACACTCCTTTGTCCTTAGACTGCACACTCTTGCCCCCACCCCCCCCCCCCCATAATTGTACTCGCGCCCTAGAATTGCGAGTTCCCGCGAATGTCGTAAATTTTGTAGTTCTAGGACACCACAAAGCAGTCTTTGTAGTTTCCCACACATCTGAGATATGTGAAAACCGTTTCAAATTAAATAGCAAAAGTATCTAGCAATGGAGTACTTCTAAAACCGTTTGTAATAAATTAGCGGTCAGCAATAATATACCTGTTAGCAGATACACCCAAGTAATAGGCCACCTGGTTTTCATCCACTTTACGATAATTGTCCCGGATGAAACGCTGCTGCTGTGAGAATGCCCGGATGGTGCTGGCTCCGTTGATTGTTTCCAGAAAATGACTGTAGATTGGTGATCTGTTCACTGACTCAATCCTCCGCAGCTGTCTTGAGGTAGCTACATAAACTCTCTAACAAACAAAATAAAGATTTCAAGAAGCAATACACAAATGGACTCTGAGTAAAATGAGCATCGTAATTGCGCTCAAATATTGTTATGACTGAAACGTGAAGACTCGTGGATAGTACTCCCTTCATGGCTGGGTGGTGCAATGCAACGTATCTTGACTAAGTAGAACGAGACACAGAAAGTGTTTTCTGTCTCTCTTAGGGCCTGGCTTAACTAGGAAACATTGTTTCCAGACATGTTTCCTTGGGTGGCTAGACTGGGAAACACACGTTTCGGCAGCAAAATGTGCATCTGTGAAGCAAAAATGTTTTTGACCTGATTCAGAAACACTTCCTTGCTTCCAAGACGCAAAATTTGCTTCCGCAACATATGTTTCTCACGCGGCTAAACTGGGAAACATTTGCTTCTACAGCCTGTTTCTGCAACAATGTTTCCTAGTTGGTCTGCTTAATAAAGTAATGTAGATGTATCTGCAGTGTTAAGCCTGCTGTGAATAGGCTCCTTAGTCGGGCAAAAAGCGCAAAAAAATTGGCAGAGGGGGCGACTGCGCTTGAACAGTATGTACTGAGACCAACATTCCTCCTTAGTAATCCCTCAACCCTTTGTATTCTCCAATGGCACGCAAGTTTTCAAAGCTCCAGGCTCCATATAGGGAGCCCTTACTCTTCGCTTCGGAGCGTGCTTAAAGACTAGCCGTATTATGTTATTAGATATTAGTATATACCAGTTCAGTGGATAGTGTTTTCCGCGTCCTCTGATTGGTTACTCAAACTCGGAATAGTATCTGCTAGTATGTGCTCTCGGCATTGTTCCGAATTTCGGGCACGATCAAGTTTTTTCCTCACTTCTCAGAAACAAAAAAAACTATTTGGTGTTGGAAAACCACTGGTTGATATATACCGAAACAATTTTTCACCTCAGTGTTGGTCAAGAGTGGGAGATATTTACCTCGCCGCTTCTTGGCTCGGCAAATATCCATCAATATTCAACTCCACTTCGGTAAATAGTTGCAAAAAATGCACGCCTTGCGTACCAACCTGAATATAAAAGTACAGAGCTCCAAGAGGCGGCACAACAGAAAGAAACAGAGGTGTAGCGTAACTGACTGCCACCAACATCCCCAGGACATCGAAAAACATCGTCAAAAAGGACTTTAGTGATACAGGAATCTTCACATCAATCCCATAAATATCTTTTGATAACCGGTTCATAATTCGACCGAGCGGTGTTGTATCAAAGAATGTCATTGGCAACCGCAAGATATTGACAATCAATTTCCGATGAAGTGTTCTAGAAGCTCTGATCGCGCCGAGTAACAGTGCTAAGGCGTACAACAAGCTAAATAATGCCTGTCCCCCACCTATACTACCGTAAACAATGAGGTAGAAGTCTCTCTGTGAATGCGTTGTAACGTTAGCTGAGCTCCAATAGGCAAGCCATACTCCAGTGGCAACGGTACAAGCCTCCATGACCGTGAAAAATAACAAGGAGAATAAGAACCAGTGAATTCCAGTGGACTTGATGTAAGATAGCAGTAGCGAAAACTTTACCTGTTAGGCGAAGGAAATGAAAAAAAATCCAAATGTTATTTTGCTAAATGCTATAAACAAACAGCGCCACAGAAAAGTACTGCTCAACATTTTTCATTTGAGTGGTCACACTTTAGGATTTCATCCACAGACTCAAAAGACTTAGAACCGCCTTGCACAGCATAATCAACAGCATCATAGAATGGTCACACACTGCTTATTCTCCCGCACGAGAACTATGACTCTAGTGTGAACAGGATTCAGTTTACATTGTTTGTTTCAGGGTCCCTACCCAAAGGGGTTTAGGGCTCGCTCCGGGCAAAACAACGTAGCGTTCCAGGGCTCTAACACAGAAAAACGGGGGCTCTAGGGTTCCATGGCTGTACTCTAGGGCTCCATTTAGCAAGAATCATCATTTTTGTCCGGGCTTCAAGTAGTAAAAGGCTTCGGGCATCGGGCTCCGGGCTCCACTGGAAAAATTCCTCGGCTCCAGGACCCCAAGGACCCCCCCCCCCCCTACCCTTCGTTGACTGAAATGACTGAGTCGCTTAACATATCGTTATAATTTGAACTTACCCTGCCTTTCTCTAACTTTTCCTCTGTTATTGTTTTGCCGACGTCGTCATCTTTCTTGCTTTTGTTTTGTGACTGCGAGGCGTCGCTTTCTATTCTGTGAAGTCCCCTGTCTTCTGTTGCGAGAGCTCCTTTTTCGTCATCACTGTCCTCGTTAGTTCTTGTCTCTGCTAGAAAACAGAATATATACGAGTAAATCGAAAACTGCTACTGATAATTATTGAGGTCAACGTAAATACGGTTTTGTCATTCAAAAACGGCCTTTAGTACAGGAAACCCAGGCTTACAACAGGACTCCTAAAGGGAAAAAATACAAGGATTCAGTGTATAGAGTTTTATTGTGAGCTTGACAAAGTATCAAAATTGAACATAAACAGCATATAAAGTGTACGCACCTAATTTAAATGATGTCTACGTGTTGTTTCTTGACTGTTATATGCCCTTTAAACAGCATACTAGTGAGCTATGGCTTTCTACGTGAAGACAACGAAAACAACCTAAACTAAACTGTTGTTTAAAGGGCATCAACAGTCAAGAAATAGCACACAGATATCATTTAATGAGGTATATGCAATTTAATGACCGTTTATATGCAACTTTGGTATGTTACGAGACTCACAATAAAGTCCTACACAATTCCTCATATTTTGCCCTTTAGGAGTCCTGCGTGAGCCTGCAGTACCTGTGGCATTAGAAGACACTAGCACGCGAGTACTACTACACTAGTACGCAAGTATATACTGGTTTATTATATAGACAAGAGTGTTTTAGTGGAAAATAGACCACTCGTAAAGTTCATACGAGACTACATCCGGGACTCGAATGGTGTATCAGTTCCATATTCTCACTAGTGAGGATATCGATGACGTCATTCCCGCTCTTACACTGTTGTTTGTGCAAAAATACTTTTGTCCATATAATAAAAAGAAGATTACACGATGGCTTGAAGATATGAATTTTTATTTTCTCACTCGCTGGGCTCCTTCGTAAAATATTGTTTTTAACACTCGAAAATAAAATTCATATCTTCGCGCCAACAGACGACGGTCTTGCGCGCTATATACTTTAAAGTTGGAACTCGATTGCAATGATTTCGGTTTCTACTAAAACAATAAGACTACGAGGCCAAGTTTTTAATGAGCGATAGTCCATTGTGTTGCTCTTTTTGACTATTCGCTCATAACTAAAGAACTCGGCCTCCTTGATGAATTGTCAGATTGATCTGAGACAAACCGCAATTTTCTTCTGAGCTGTAGGTTTGAAGGAAGTCTGCAAAGGCGCCTGAGTTTTCCAACAGTTCAGCGTAGGTACCCGCCTGAAAAATGAAAGTCATAAATAATCGATTACAAGATGGACGTGTGGTGTGTCAACTTTTTCACGAAAGATTAATAAGAGTGAACCGATATCGACAGAAATCGATAATTGGTCGTGCCCGAAAAAGCGATACACTCGCGAGAAATATTGGCGATTTCGATGTTATTCGATACTGCTTTCGTGACAATTTTGAAGACGAAGTTGCAGATATGGTCACAGAAATTTTTTTTCTATAAAGTGAATACTTTTCAAGCATTAGCACTTCATCGCACAAAATTTAATGTTTTCACCTATTTGTGTATCTGTTGATTCACGATGAAAATATTGAGTGTGAAGTAGCACTGTCGAAATGGTTTGAACCCAGGAGTCATATCATATAGGTTGGTGAAGTATGATCGGCCAGGTGAGGACTGTTTATGGTGATATTCACCGACGTTTCGACAATCTGAGCGGAAGTCATTATCACTCTGATGATGACTTCCGCCAACTTAGACTTTATTTCGCCAACTATCAGCCCGTAAAAAGCCTGTCAGCTAGTCTCAGTTTACCTCGGAAACAAATCCGTCTTGAAGAACGATGATATGATCCACTTCCGGCAAATAGCTAATGCCATGGGTGACTAGAATTCGGGTCTTTGTAATATGCAAAGAAGAAAAAAGAAAAGGGATGAATAGTGCTAGTTACGTTTTCTCCACATGTTTCTTACAGAATCATTTGCAATTAGAACTCTTGAAGAGAATGACGTAAGTGTACCAACCTTCTCTCTGAGCAGTCCATTTGGACCGATCACGTGACGAAACAACTTTCGTCCAACATGAGCATCCACAGCGCTGAGTGGATCATCCAGCAAGTAAATATCAGCATCGAAATATACAGCGCGTGCCAGGCTGACACGCTGTTTCTGACCTCCACTCAGGTTAATACCCTGTTGTATTTAACCACATAAATGCTTACGTTAGCAAAACCTTAAAATAAACAGATTCACTTCAAAAGGTACGTCTAGCACTGTTCCTTGCCTAAACATCGCAAAATAACCAAATATTTTGAAACTGCGGAACACGTTCAAGATTAAGAAAAGATGGAATATATTTAACACGTCGCGAGCGTGGGACAAAGAAAAAGTCCGAGTCCCCGACGGGAATCGAACCCATGTCCTTCCGTAAACCGGTCGGACGCTCTAACCACTGAGCTACTGGGAGACTCGTAGCGAGCATAGGTCATATTTACTGAGTTATGTTCCTATTAAACGCAATCTTTGACAATCTAAATTGGCTGTTGTGATGCACACGGCAGACATTAAACCACTGTAATGACACAATAAAGAAGGTGATGGAAAAAATACCGCACAACCGAAAACAACCAAAGAGTGTACTTAGCTGCGCATGCGAGAACACACAGAACTGGGTTATGTGAAGTCATCAGTATAAAATTTCCTTAGCTTAGAAATGCACACGCATAAGCAGCCTGTATAATACGTAACACGCGTAATAATGTTTTTCGCACCCTTTCACCAATTTCTGTTAAGTCACCAGCTGGAAGAATTTCCAGATCTTGTTTTAGAGCACACGCGTCAATCACGTGTTCATAGCGTGCGCTGTCATGCGCACTGCTGAACAGAATGTTGTCTCGCACGGTGGCATTCTGAATCCACGCCTGCTGGGAGACATATGCTACGGTACCCTGCAAAATGAAATAAAAACAACAAACAAATTGAATCTTAAGGCCAACAGATTATCAGTGAGCTTCCAATAACCCCTCACAGTGGGGAAGCTTGAAGTCCCCATGTGGTCAACTGTTTTTCATTGGTCCAGAAAGGGAAGAATTGATCAGCGCCAGTTATGTTTTTCTCCACGTGAAAGTGCAGTTAGCGCCCCCATTTAACCATAGGACGATATGGGTGGGAAGGTCGGTGGTTCGAGGCAGGTTTCCAAGACAAGATACAGAGAACCCCGCTATAACGTCCCCCTTGATAACGAAGTCCCCGGTGTAACAATCGACATTGCTCATTCCGGCCAAAGTTACAGCAAAATGTGTGGAACAGAAAGCCGATATAACGAACCCGGGGGTAGCGAAATCCCCAATACAATGAATGCAGTTCAGACACCCACACTTAAAATTTCCTGATGTAAACGAATAAGTGTCTTCACGCGACTGAAGTTTAATCATAACCGATCAACAGAGATGCATGCACACCCTACATTACGAATTTTATTTTATCGTTCAAATCTGGGTAGTAATTGAAGGATAAAGAACGCCCGTTATTACGAACTCATTTTCCCACTCCCTTAGCAATTCGTTATATCGGAGTTCCACTGTCCATTACTTCACATTGCCTCCCTGTACTTTGCGAACGATTAGGAAAACCTGATGATGCTAAGTAACTCCAAGCGGGCTAGTGTCTCATCCAGGACGGAGAAACTGAACCTAAGCAGGACAGCTATGATGCATCTGGCTTGTTCAACCAGCTTTAAGTTTCAATTATTGGCATAGATTTTAAAGCCTTTTCATTCTCTGCTGTCAAAATGATTCATCGCGATCATACAAATTTAAATTAACAAATGTTTGACTAGTTGTATCAAATAAAAATTCTTCATGTCGCGTGACTTGTCTTGGTTGATGACCTCACAAACATGTTTCTTAGACGAGGAACGTTAGTATTCAGTTCTGTTTGAGAAAATAGATAAGCTATTAGGCATATTACGTACATCAACATAAACGTTGCCATCCAATTTTTCAGTTTCTCCAAGAAGAGAAGATAGCAGAGTAGATTTTCCACATCCAACTTGACCAACCACTGCCACAAGCGAACCACTGGGAATGTTTACATTGATGCTGCAACGACAAACAAAAAAGAACACAAAATGAGAGTCCAACTGACACAGCAAAACACATTCATAATAACACTGAAGGAGCAAACAACGAGCAAGGAAAAAATAAAAGAGAAAGAAACGATGATAAGAACAAGATACAATGAAGATAAAGTAGCTTAAATTAAATCGACATCGTTTCTATTAGAAATAATCTTATTCCTGACCTGCGTAGAATTGGAGCGTTTCTCTTATTCCAACCAAACACGCCATCTCTGACGCAAACCATCCCAGGTGTTAGCAAGTTAGCTATGAAATGATAAAGACATTCTGTTGTAAATTTAACTCTTAATGGATTGGTCTGACAGGTTTCGTTTTAACTGCGTTACCATATGTATGAAATACTAAAACTACTTTAATGTTTAAAAGTACCTCGAAAACATATCCACCAGCTACTGTATCTTACCATACTAAACTGTGACTCCTCAATCAGCATGACGAATAGCGTGACGTTTTCCTTTACTTTAAGCCTCTAAAGTAAAATCATTCACGCACACGATTTGGAAAATTTCTATGTGACCGTGAAAAGTAGCTTCCCTACTTTCCCTAGAAAGTATGATTATGTAACAAATATTGTAACAGAAGTGAGTTGTAGGCAAGTGATGAAGGGATAGGATCGAGTCTGTGAAAAATATGATTATCTGGACAAGAAGGCCTCGTGCCGGTCTTTTATCCGACAAGTAACAAGTAAACTGCAGACAGCCAACGCCTTTCATTAAATTATTCCGCGTTTTTTCCTTACCATTGTACCTAGCTGAATCTGTTGAGTTGGTCAAAATTCTCCTTTGGCCTGGTTCAAACGTCGAACGTTTTACGTGCTGTACTTAAAGAAAATGAGTATAGGCTGTTGTTTTGGCAAATTTGCATTAGGGTCGGCACATAAAAAGTTCGACATTTGAAGTGGGCCTTCTTCTAAGTGAATGCAGCTTTAGTAAAATACAAATATTTGGATTATAAACTACAGAAAATAAATATTGTAAGTTATTTCAACATCAAGTTATCCTCACGTGAAATCTTCTGGACGCTATTGGGATCCAGTTCCTCCAAATCCAGAAACGCCTCCAAACGCTTGATTGACACCCGAGCCTCAAAGAAAAAGGGGCCACAATAAACTAAAAAAATCTTGGATTGCTGTTATAAGTACGAAAGGGGTCAAAGGCTGAATTGTGCGTTTCTTTAACAGTACTTGGCCTATAAATAAATACGATCCAGCTAAAATAAGGAGGATTTGCCTTGTGCCTCGCAAACTGAACTTGTCTCAACGATATAATTACTGAATAATCAAAATGCTTACACAATGCGCATGTCATAAGTTTTACGGCGATTTACACAAGACCATGAGAATGAGATCGGGCATCAGCTTGAAGCACCTCAAGTGGCCGCTCGATGTTGCATTTTACAGTGCATCAATTTCTCAATATCACTCGAGTAGTTTGCAGTGAAGAGTCACTACAGCTGTGGGCGGCTAAACTTTTCCGGACAATAGATTGAAAGTACAATATATGAGTGCACAGAGAAATTGAGATTTCTACTGAGGTGCACGTTCAACTCGTTCACGCGAAAGAGTGAGATAACTCCGAAGACATCCAAACAGCAAGGATATCGATTTCCGAGCAATATTCGCAAGTGTCTTGTCAATCTATACCAAAACCTTGTGGCTCGTTGAACATTTAGTAAATCAAAAGATGTTAGAAAACGGGACTGAAGAATTGTTAATATCGATTTCTTTACAAGTGTTAAGATATTCGAAACAAAAGGAGAAATCGGACCTGGCAATACTCGACAGAGAGGTGCGAAGGCCTGTTTTGGTTTCAAATTAGCTATTCGGGCCTTTTGGGGGGTTTAGAAATTTTCTGGTGTACTTATTTTTTGGGTACAAGGATTTTAGCAGGACTTTTTTTAAGGATGATAAAAAGCGTGCGTGAAGTTAGAGATCTCAATTTTATTTTGAACAATTGCATCAGTTCTAGAGAGAGAAAGGTGGAAACATAAACTGCCTCGGACTCTCTAATAATAATAATAATAATAATAATAATAATAATAACAATAATAATACTAATAATAATAATGTTGTTTTCCTTATGCAGATAAAAGAAATTCTTTTAAGGTTGCGTTCTAGACCTTTGTACTTTTTCTTGGGTCCAATTTTAGTCTAACTGGACTTTTCTGCGCATAAAAATTCAGCCTCATTCGCACCTTTCCGTCACTAATATACCTGAGTAACCCCTGGGGGCAATCCACTGAAGTGTTTCAACCCCCTTATGAGTCTCTAAGTTAATCTAATAAATTCATTTTTACTGACGGCTCACTTGCACACACGATGCAATCACATCTGGTAGATTTCTTAGTGGAAAACGTAGAACTCCAAACAGCGACAGGGCCACAAATGCTTTGGAAGCTGTGAGGTCATTGCCAAAAAGAACGTACACAGCAAATGTTGTGACAGCGACCTAAAATGAAACCATATAAAACATGCATCAAAACAAAATAAGCATCACTACGCTGGAGAAGAAAGCGCATTTCCTTTAAAGTGACAATATATAGCGGCGTTGTGGCGATGTAGTAGCTGTTGACAGCAATTACATTTCGCTGAAAGTTACATTTCGTTGGAGTTGAATTCAGGAATTAAACTAACCCCCCAAAAGGGAACGTAAAATTTTCGCTCCAGTTTTGAAGTTAAAAAAACTCTCTGTAAGTCACTTTGGGACTACCTTAATGCTGTTTTCCATATAATCGCTACGATCGCTACAATCGCTACAATCGCTACAATCGCTACAATTGCTAACAGAAAGATCAGCGATCGTTGCAATCATATGGAAACCACTCTTCAGCGATCGTTGCGACAACGATCGCTAAGATCAGTTTTATCTCAGCGATCGTAGAGACCCATCAGCGAGCGTTGCGATCATTTGGAAACCACTCTCCAGCGATCGTAGCGACTACGGTGTTCCTTGCGATGGTAAATATACCAGAGAGCACTGCGTCCTATACCCATTCCATGATGGCGACAAACAGCGTGCCACACTTTATAGAAGAAGTACAGCAGTACGAATGCTTATGCAGAAAGTTTACAATAGATTACAAAAATAAATGCACGAAGGACAATTTCTGGACAGCAATTGGCGAAAGGCTCGGCATATCTCTCGAAAATGACGATAAGAAGTTTAAAAAATACAAGGACAGCATAGGCAGATTTCTGAGAAAGGAGAAAACAGTGCTATCTGGTTCGGGTAGAGCGACAAGAAGAAAATAACAAGCTTCAAGCACGCCCTGTTGAATTTGAGACGAGACGTTGTTTTATCTAGGTCCTCTTGAACATTTTCAATTTTCTCAGCGATCGTAGCGATCATATGGAAACCGCTCAGCGATCAAAGTCGCAACGATTGCTCAACTTTTTTGTACCGATCGTAGCGATTACAGCGATCGCAGCGATCGTAACTATCATATGGAAACCAGCTTTTAATTAAATGGTGAACAAAGCTACAGTGCTAACTAGTCAGAAAAAATTTCACTCAGTAGAGAGGGAAGTGAAACGCAAAGGTACCTTGGTTTACGCGCGTCTTCCGGCACCTGACAAGAACTTAATGTTTGACTTTTCTTCGTCTTCTGATTGGTACATTGCCCATGCGTTATTTACCTTGCTGTAACCGACCAAATTAACTGGTTGGGTTTAAGACAGTGAAGAAAAGAGGGGGTTTAATAAAACGACTATAAGTCGTAACATTAAGTATGCGTTTTCCCCAATTGGGTTGTTTTTGGATAAGCCATTCCTGAGATTTCAGCTTCGGATTCTCGTCATTTATCCATGGAAAACTTCGGGTGTCCTTCAGTTATCTTCAGGTCATCTAAAAATAGCTCAACTTTTGAAAACGCACTAGTATGGAAAATGAACGCCCAAGGAAATGGGTTCCTAGGTGCCAATGATATATGATGGAAAACGTGGAGGTCCTACCATGACAGGCAACGTGTTGAATATCAAAGTGAGCACCGCTCCCAAAAGTCGGGATCTTAGGAGATACTTGAGTTCTTTAGCGCGCTTGTTGTTGATTTTTGCCAAAAAGGACTCCTCCCAGGCGTAAAGCTTCAAGACCTGCGTGAACAAAATGTAGCTACATTGGCAATCATTAAGTTATTTATGAAAAACGTACGAGACTTTTGATATCAAAGGGAATTTCACGGTACCTTTATTCCATTGAGAACTTCATTTATTATCCTGATTCGGTCATCTTTTTCGGACATTTGGTTTACCTATAAAATCAGACAAACGCAAAAGGAGAAGAAAGCTTTGTTACAGCGTTGTAAAAATGTAACCACTTTAATTTCAAAATCTATCAGTTTACTACATAATATACTCATGCACCAAAGTAAATTGCAGGTTTAGGCAATTGATTGTTTCCCTACACAAGGTACATCACGCATTATTCGATCCATGACGTATTTGAAAACCCCATGAAGTACAATATTTGAGGTCTTTAAAAAAATGGCGTTGTTCCCTCAATTCCTTCCGTGTAGATATTTCTCAAGTCCGTTTTTGTCAATTCAGGCGCGCTTCTCGAGACTGTTCACACTATGAAAGCGCGCCCTCTGGCTACGCGGTCATGAGGAATGTAAGAATCGATTCCTTAGAACAACTGTTTAAAGCAGAAATGGGATAAGGTGTACAAATCTGTAACTAGACTGTCGGTAGACTGACACATACCTGAAATTGGTTGACCTTCCTGGTTATTAAAATGTTTATAGGCGTAAAAATAAGCATAACCCCAAGGCCAACATAGATTGACCATCCCATTGTGCGATGTAGAAAGTACAGAGCAACTCCAATCTGGAAAGGACCTGACCACAACATGTTTATGTACGTCATTGAGTCCATCAGCCTTTGCGCATCCACTGACATTAGGTTCACAATCTCCCCCGCGGTCGACTTCACGCGAGATGCATTGCTTAGGACGAGGGCCTGGAAAACAGCAACTCGTGATTCTTAAATACACTTAGTGAGACCTAAGTAAAAAGGCTGTTATGTGTTATTTATGCGTTTGACTGCTTTTAAAGCCATAAAAATGTTACATTATTTAAACTTTTCCCGGATTTTGATGACGTCCTCGTGCAAAGATGTTGAAGACTGCACGCTTTCAAGAATGAGCATACCCCTCATAACTGATCAGCAGCATCTTTTGCCCAATCAATTAATTAAATTTACAAGTCCTATTTAGTTTAATATTACAAGGAAAAATAATATGACAAGAGGAAACCTTTAAAGGCTCTGTATCGTTTTCAATAGCTAAAACACAAACGAAGATAATTCCTGGGTTTCTTTCCAGCTCTGCAAACCTCATCTGTTAATTTTTAATATGTTCAACTTATACCTCTTATAATGAGCCCTTTTCAGATAGACAAGTTTATCTTTTTGCCAGGTAAAATAGAAGCAATACCGATGGAAACATCTCAAAGAGCAGTTTTCAACTGAGTGTTGAAAGTAATTTGGGTTTGCTTTGGTTTTGCACTACCACGCCATATGATTGGTAAAAGCAACTCGCACCAATTTCTCAACCAATCAGAAGCGTTTTCCCGCGCGTGGCGCCGGTTACGTGTATTTGCTTCGTGTTCTCATTGGTTCATTGTTACTTGCGCTGTTGTGACTGGTCAGAGTAATTATGTTTGGTGTCAGTTTTACGATACTCATTTGAAAACCGCTCTATGTGACTTCATTTTATTGGTTACCTTTTCGTAGACTAGCCCAATGATGGCAGAACGCATGCGCATACCAAGTGTAAACATTGTGTGGAAGTACTGGTGTAAAACTATCGACTGAAGAACAGCTGCCACGAACATCGACCCGGCATAAACATAGCCTTTCCACACCCCCGACGGGTCGTTCTTGTCTTCTATGTATTCAATTAACATTCTAAAGGAGATATAGAGAATGCTGTTCAAGGAATTTCATCTATCTACCCAGACCTTCTCAGGAATCAAAAAAGTGATTTCCTGCGTGGTCTGTTGTGGGTAGTTGAACGAACAACTAGAATAACGGTAAAGTTTCTTATTTAGACCGAGATTTTCCTTTCACGTTTTGCACACTGTAAAAGCTGACCAGTTACCATAACCATTTTAAAAGGTTATAACCAATTCAAATAAGTTGTTTTCACCTCAAAATAATTGGTTAAAATGTGTAACCTATTTGTTATTGGTTCATTGTACCAATTAAAAACAGTTCCTTTAACCATAAAAAATAGGTTGGTGTTAAAATGGTCAAAATAACCATTTAAAGCTGTTAAAATAAACCAAACTGAACAGCTTGCACAAAGATTATAACCTACTGAAATGGGTTAAACCATTGGTGAAACTTCGCAACCGATTTTGTATTGCGGGTTACATATACTAGTTCGAATAGCTACTTTACCAAAAGGCTGCGGTGATAAATTGAGAATGATAGTCCATCGAAAAGCATAACACGTGTAGAGTTTCCGCGCTACTGAGGGAACTTTAGTGCGCGAGGGATATGTACAACAGAAACTGTGTCTCAGTTCAGTCAAATAGTCACGGCATTCTATTTTGAAAGCTACGGAAATCATTTTTGAAATTTGTTCCAGTAGCCAATCATAAGAATGAGACGGTTTCTTTTAAGATTAACTTTCGATTGGGTGTTCAATCCTTAGGGCTCGGAGTGAAATGAAGGCTAACTGTTTCTCAGTATTCCGTTTTTCGATGAAGAACAACTTCCAAAAAAAAACATGGACGAAGAAGAATAAATATCGCTTCAAGAAAACAACTTTAGTGTAATTACGTGACCTCGGTATCTAAATCTATCAGATCAACTGTGGTATGTCAGTTAACACCTTGACGTCAGAGCTTTAAGCCAATGAGAGTAATTGGAATGTTGACCACAAATCCGAACTTCCTGTCCGTTGGCTTTCAAATTCTGTCGCAATCGCCAGAACCGCCAATTTCTACATGCAGATCATTCTGATTTGTCTGTTTTACTGCTCTAAAAGAGCACAGTTTACGTTTTGCTGTCGTGGAAAACCAAACGTATGGCAAGGAACTTACTTCTGTTTCATGATGGCCTCGCAGAACACGAAGGAAAGTCGGAAGGTAACTTGGTTTGAGTTGCTGAACATGAAACAACGTCGGTTGTTGTCGCGCTATCGAACTGTATCCAAGTGTAGTATCCTAAGAAATACCTTGCAAACATTAAAGGAGGAAAGAGTTACGAGCTCGCTGCTTCTAACTCTCACTTTCTGCGCCAAGAATTTGATGATGGTGTGATTCTACTGGGAGCTACCAAAAGGATCAGTCAGTGAATCGCTCCAACAGAGCCAAGACTGTCGCGTGTTGCGTGGGCTGAAATACGATGAATGGTAAGTACCAGTAAACAGTTTTTGCCTACTTTCAGTGACAGAAATATGCCTAAGAAATCAGTAGCACTCTTGCTGAAGTATTAATGTTCGCATATCTCGAGCGAGCGAGTTGTTAACCACGCGCGACAACGCGGGGGTACTCTATCTCAATACGCGCGAACGATTTGATGCTAGAAAACGAGAAAATTGCTGCCTATACGTTTGTTAGCGCTTCACAATCTAAGCAATATTAAAGGGAGAGTCACCGATAAGCCTAAACCAACTGCGGAAATAAATAGGATAAGTGGATCAGGATTGAAGTTATTTGACTGTCTATTTCCATTTGAAAATTGATTTTGAGAGGGCACCGTACAGCGAATAACTTACCCCCCGTTTATGTGACAGTTTCAAAATTCCCCCCCCCCCTCCCCTACCCTCAGGACCCAACATGCTTACAATTGCAAAATTGCGTACAACATGTGTTCTGGCTGCGTGCCGATAAACCAAAATCAAGTGCAAGGTCATTTATGATCGTACAGTATGGAAGCACTCAGCAAGGAAAGTAAATTTGCAGCTCCGGTATTAACGTGCGCCCAGAGAAGATCCGATTCGAGAGAGAAATGTTCATTGCAAGGCTTGAACCAGTTTTGCTGTTTGAGGATGGCTATATACGTACGCACTACAATACTGTAAACTACAACTGGCCCCGGCAAATGACACGTGTGTGGGTTTTGCTAATGCGCCGATCAATTCGAAACCTCAACATCTCCCCCGGGCATACCCCGGGCATTTTTACCCCCCTCCACTCTAAACACCGCCCCCCCCCCCTTAGGCATAAATAACGAACAGTCCCTTAACTCAAACCCCCAACAATTCCTAGTATAAATCCCACACTGCATCTATTTATTATGGTCTTTACATTTAATGAATTTCTATTCAAGAGGTTCAGTCTTTCATCAGAAAATTTAAGCCAGTGAGGCAACATTCTTTGTGGAGTTTGACGATGTACACTATTTGATTGTTATCATTACAGTTACCAACAAATATTTTTAGACCTACGTAGCACGTGGACGTTTAAAAACACAGGGTAACAAGTGTTAGATACAGTGTGCTATATGTATGCATGGATGGACTTCTAGATTACCTAGCCATTAACAGCCAGTTCAAACACACTTCTTGAAAAGCATGCACATACTAACTGAATAATATTTGTACTTGACAGAGCAAAGATGGCGATGATGTCTCTGATAATCTTATCAAAAATACAACATCCCATGCAGTAAACATGCAAGTGGACAGAGGCATCAAGACTATTGTTGAACTTTGTCTGGCCGCAGAAGACTAATGGTGGTTTGCATGCAGAGGAGTGTCTATATTCTTCTAGATCTTGTATTAAGAACTTGAATGAACAATGGCCTGTGACAGATTTGTGTCCTATCCTTAGTTTACCACATGATTATACATGAGGGCCATGTTTAAACGAGAAATAGTTGATGGAAATAATGATGTTTGTAGTTGATGGAAATAATGATGTTTGAGAGTTGGTGAAATAACCACTAAAAACTATTATAATAACCTTTATTTTGATGGTTACTATATATTGTTCTTTGGGGTTAAAGAATTGTTAAAATAACCATTAAAAACTTTTACTTGAACCTTTATTTTGTAGTCACTGTAATCTATATCTATCCGTTAAAACAACCTATTTTTGTAACTTATAAACAATGGTTAAATTGACCATTCTTTGACCATTTTTAATTGGTTACCTCAGATTCATTGACAGAACCAAAAAACTGAGGTTACTATAACCATTTTAAATGGTTATACAACCATAAAAAATAGTTATTTTAACCAAAATCCATGGGTTACATAACCTAATATCAAAGGTCATTTCAACCTTACAAAATCGGGTAATAACAACCTATTTCAAATGGTTTAAAACGCGGGTATGATTATGTTTGAAACAACCATATTTTTTGGCTAAAACAACCTTTCAAGAACGGTAATTTTAACTGAAAAGCAAATGGTTAATTTAACCGATAATTAAAAGTCTATTGTGACCAATAAAAATACGGTTACCTCAGATTCAAACTTTAACCTTTTTTTTTTGGTTATGGTAACTGGTCAGCTTTTACTGTGCACTTGCAATATAGATATACTTAAACACGCAACATGACATTACGCAAGACTCATGGAGCCGAACTTGCGATATCTGATAGATTGCATTTAATGATTAAATAGCCTAATACCGATCTCTACACCGTTTACAAATCACTAACTTACCTTAATAATTGAGGCTGTACAAATATTAAGCAGTCCTGGATAATTTTAAACATTATAGCAGAAAGAAAGTTAAGTGCGAACATCTTGACTAGAGCTTTGAGTAGTGAAGGCTTTTTTCGCTTCTTCCGTCTTCGTTGTTCCTTTTCTTTATCGCCAAGAAGTGGGTCAATTTCATTGTAGGTCACTGGTTCTTCCCTGACAGGAAATTCTTTCTCCCTGCAAAAATTAAGAGGCGCAGCAGGTTTGTGTTGATTAGAACTTGGCCGGCGAGCGAGTCTTTTGCAATAGAATACTGTTTTAACGTATTTAGACCATTTAGGTTCCGTTCCGTTTAGTGACTGATAAGTCAATCCACTTTCAGATTTATTCAGCTGGTCTTGATTGTTTAGATTGTTTAGATTTTAGTGCTAGCTGGAAAAAAAAATACGAAAAGGTAAGTGTACGTTTGAATCCACACTCTCAATGAACCGAACGTACTATATAGGACAGAATCTAAATACGCTAAATCGAGCGCGAAATGTGAAAACCCGTCTCAGACACCAATCCAAACATTCTCAGTTTTTTTTTCTCGGTGACCTCCGTGCTGTAATAGCTCAGATTTGCGCGAATCTAAGATTGATTTTTACGTGGCTGAAACAGAAATATAGTTCTTCATTGGAAAATCTGAATTAAGTTTGGAATTCCGTTTGGGACGCTATCTAATTATGGAACTTCCACAGGAAGGGTTAAAAACTTGGCTGGGTGGTTTAGCTTCAGTTCACTTAGCCGTAGGGCCTGGCTATCTACGTTGCACCACTGAGAAGAAAATGGAGATAACTTGGGCCAACTAGACAGTCCAGGGCTTATACATTGCCTGGAAGGTCTATCCGTCCCCCATTTGCAACAGGAGGTTTCATGGCCCAGCATCACACCCCTCACACAGTTTTGGTGGGACTACCCTGAGGGTAAAACGTAACACATCCGCACTGCACATGTGTTTTAAGGTTAGGTTAGTTACCCTTGGAACTTGTATAAATGCTTCATAAATTACCTCCTGTACTTCATTTGTTCGTGATACCAAATAGACCTTAGTTTAGGGACGATGTTTGATGCTCTACTCTTGTGGTTTAAAGCCCAAAGATCCTCATCTTCTAGTGGCCTTTTGTAGCCGGTAAATATCATCCTAATGGACAAAATAACAAGCTTACGTCAGATATAACCAGGTAATCGTTATTTTTAATAACACACGACCTCTAAAGCCCGGATGGAGGGTACAAAATAAAGTTCCAACGGGGTCTACAACCTAAGGTTTAAAATACCACTTCTGGAGCCCAGGTGGAGGGTGCAAAATAAAGTTCCAAACGGGGTCTACAAACCAACGTTTAAAACACGACCTCTGGAGCCTAGGTGGAGGGTACAAAATCAAGTTCCAAACGGGGTCTTAAAATGTTACCCTTTTGTATACTTATTTTTGAAGAGAAAGTACCCCATCCATATACTACAACAAAAATTCCACCACTTTTTATGCCTTGAGGATAAGCCTTAAAGATATCTCACGAGTCTCAAGTGCACCCGCGTTTATTCGGGGACTATCAGTCACTCTAAAGCTTCAAGCAATTTTGGGATTGTGAAGCTTACAGTGTATACTATGAATAGCAGTCAATACCAGTTTAGCCACCAAAAGGTGATTCTTGAAAAGCAGTTTGCCTTGTCCTCTGGACACGGTTCCTAAAAAAAATTTAAATACAAGTGTAGAGTCAACAGTCTTAAACTGACGATGTTTGCAGAGTACTGACATCTTTCCTGAAGATGTAATCGCGATAAATCTTATGAGAAACTACTACTTACCCTCTTGTTGCATTTATCCTGAGAAGGATCTGCTGAAAGGGACTTCCAGGCCATATAGAAATTGTCTGTCTCCGTGGAAAGAGGATTTTTCCCCGCCATTTTTCCTAAAATAAGGAACGGCAGTCAGTATTGGAGACGGTCACGCAAGGGGAAGTGTTGCGTTACCATGTTCCGTTACAATAGAAGGACGGCACCATTCGGCGAAGAAAATCTATCGAAATCTAGAAACTATAAGGACTATTAAGATACGACCATGCTGTCAGTGTTACTAGAAAAAGCTAACCTGAG